>JAHWFP010209565.1:14228-69450 GCA_023313725.1 Lithobius niger | reverse complement strand
AATTTCTTGCTCGGTAGCAATTCAGCTGCATAGTTCAATTTCTTGCTTGGTACCTCTTCACTGCATTAGTTTATTCTCTTGCACAGTAGCTGTTCACCATCATCTGTTCGATTGCGTGCTTAGTAGCTCTTCACTACATTACTTCAGACTCTAGTCTGGTAGCTCTTCACCTGCATCTGTTTGATCGTTTGTTTGGTATATCTCTACTGCATTAGTTTAATATATTGCTCGGTAGCTCTTCAGCAGCAGAGTGTAATCTCTTGATCGGTAACTCTTCAACTGCATCAGAACGATCGCTTGTTTTGCAACTCTTCACTGCATTAGTTCAATCTCATGTCTGGAAGTTCTGCTGCATCTCTTCGATCCCTTGCTTGGTATCTGTTCACTGCATTAGTTCAAATTCTTCCTCGAAGGCTCTCCAACTTAGTTTAAATCTTGCTTGGTAGCTCTTCATTGCTTTAGTTAAGTCTCTTGCCCAGTAGCTCTTCAGCTACATCTGTTCGATCGCATGCTTTGTAGCTCTTCAGCTGCATTAGTTCAGTTTTTCCCCAGAAGCTATTCAGCTGTTGTGTTCAGTACCTCTTCAGCTGCGTTCAATCTTTTGCGCAGCGTTACTTCAATACCTGCACTGCATTAGTTTTATTTCTTGCCCAGTAAGTTATTCAGCTGAAATGTGCTACCGCTTGCTCGGCTCTTCACTCCACTGCATTAGCTCATTTTCTTGTGTGGTTGCACTTCAGCTGCATTAGTTCAATCTCTTGTTCGGCAGCTGTTTTGCTGCATTAGTTTAAATTCTTGCTCGGCAGCTCTTCACTTTATTAGTTCAATTTCTTACTCGTTAGCTCTTCAGCTGCATCTGTTCGATCGCTTGCTCGTTGCCACTTCGCCGCATTAATTAAATTTCTTGTGTGGAAGCTCTTCAGCTGCATTAGTTCAATATCTTGCTCGAAGCGCTTTTGCTGCATTAGTTCAAGCGTTTGTTCGGTAGCTTTTCGCTCCATTAGTAAAACCTTTTGCTCGTTAGTTCTTCAGCTGCATCTATTTGAAAGCTTGCTTCGTAGCTCTGCACTGAGTTGGTTTTATCTCATGCTCGGTAGCTCTTCAGCTGGATCTGTGATCGGTTTTTTTTTTTAGTAGTTTAGTAACCTATCAGTTGCATTAGTTTAACCTCTTGCCCAGTTGCTCTTCAGCTGCATGAGTTCAAACTACTCGGTAGTTATTCTGCGTACTTCTTATTTTGTATCTCTTCACTGCATTAGTTCAATCTCTTGCACATGCATCTCTTCACCTGCATCTGTTCGGTCGCTTGCTTAGTAGCTCCTCACTGCATTACTTCAGTCCCTCGTCTGGTAGCGCTTCAGTTGTATGTGTTACTTCAATCTCTTGCGATAGCTCTTTTGTTACGTTACTTCAATCTATTAATCATTAGCCCTTCTAACGCATTAGTTCACTAAGGGCCGAAAGCTCTTCAGTTGCATTAGTTTGGTTTCTTGCTGTAAATACAGCGCTTGCCCTTTGTATGGTTTTAAGGAAGGACACAAATAACCTGCACGTAGCGTGCTTTCACACTACATTCTTCCTTCCCTCCTTCAACGGTTTAAGATTCGTAGTCTATGTCAAAGAAAATTAATTTTTAGTTAATGTTTAGTTAACACCCTTCAAGTTCAAAAGTTGAGATGGAGGGTTGTATTTTTATTTATTTGTTTTCTAAATTTTATGTATCAAAAAAAATTTGTAAGTAAAAATAATTTTTTCCGTAAAAGTAACTTTTAAGTTTAATTTATCCCTCCTCTCCTCTCCCCCACCCCTTTCCCGTAAAGAAGCAACACAGATGATAAGCTAACTATTGATATTTTAGTGAAGCGGTTTGGGATACAAAGTGAAGGAGCTTGTGCGTTAGAAAAGAAACTTATGCGTTAAGAAAACACATCGACGATGTGTGAGTTTGAGCACATGGTGAAATTAATTAAATGTGCGCGTGTACACTGACACGCGTACACGGGGACACAAATTAATGCTGATTATTCCAAAGCTCAAACTGGCCTGTGGGAAGGCCTTTTTCTCCATTCGGATTGGACCAGTTTGGAATTCCCTTAGTGAAAACATTGTCTTGGCACCATCACTCTGCACCTTTAAGAAATTATTAAATGTACATTGTCTAAAATCGCACTTACTCCGCCCCGAATTTTATCCATGAATGAGAGACTGATTATGATTGTGATTGGACGTTGCAATTTGACCTGTCTGTTTTGTATTTTAATTTAGTTTTAGTTTTATATACTTTTAAGTCGACGTAGTATCAATTGGTACTGTTGGTTTTATTTTTAATTTTTCCTGTTTGGCTGGTAAGTCCTAAGTGGTTTTTGGAAACCCTTTCTTCCCATTTGCTTTTCTGGAGCAATAAATCTGTTATTATTATTTATTATTATTATTATTATTATTATTACAAAATGTCCTTAATTCGGCTGGTAAAAAAAGTCTTTTTGAAAGCTGGATCAATTCTGTCATAATGTACGGTTGCTGTATTTACGGATTGACTACCGATGGACTCATGAGTAACTTGCAAAAAGTTCAAAACAAAGCAGTGAAAGCACTCTTTGGCAAAAAAAATTGGGAAACTTCAACTGATATTTATCAAAGATTTAAAATTATGACTTGTAAGCAATTGGTTTTGAACTGCATAATAAAGAATAACTATTTTACGTCGAGACATAAAATAGAAAAAAACAGATCCAGTCGTAAAACAAGTGAATGGCTTAAAGTCCCATTCTGGAGAAACAGTTATGGCAAGAGAGGCCAAAATTACGTTGTGCCTCAAACTTTTAACTTATTACCCGTGGACTTAAGAAACATAAAAACTAAAATAAAAATGAATAAATTAATTAAAGAGTGGATTTTAACAAGGTCATGAATTTTATGCCATTGTATATTAATTACAATATTACTTATGATTAAATTATGTACCATATATTTATGATAATATCTATATATTTATACTTACAGCGTTATACGTTGTTTTCTGTAGCTTTTTGCAGTCACATACAGACTTTTAGTCTCGTGACTGCCCTGTAAATCTGTTTATTGTGAATCTTTGGATGGAATAAAATATTATTATTATTATTATTATTATTATTATTATTATTATTATTATTATGAGATGAGTAAAAATTTACAAAAAGACTTTGACATAGATAACGGATGGTTGATAGAAAATGAATTATACATCAGTGAAAAAAAAACTGTACAATTGGATACAACAGTACCTAAAACGAAAGCTAGAAATAACGTACAAATAATAGCACATGAATAGTGTGACCTAATGAAAAATAAAACAAACCCAAAAAACTGCAAATCTACCTGCAAGGAAATTGATAAAAAAAAATGCAACAAAATATCTAGAATTAGAAATAGACTGAAACTGGGACTTTAAAGAGCATATATTGAAACCAACAGTAAAATTGCGACAAATGATACCAAATTATACAATGTAAAATATATTTTACAAAAAATTATTATATGATGCTTGGATAGGTAGCTTATTACGATATGGTATTGAAATATACAGTTTTGCCGCAGTGTATATAATAAATAGACTGCAAAGAGTACAAAATAAACTAATAAAAGTATTATTTGGACAAAGATGAAATAACAAACACTATATACATTAATAATAAAATACTTAAAATAAAAGAGTTACGAGATTATGTAGTAATCGTCAAGAATTATTACACAAATACACATAAAAATTATGATACAGAAAAAAGCACACGATTAAGAACAACATCACAAAAGTATAAACTACCACAATGGAATAATGCATATGGAACAAGAAATAAAAAGTATTATATACCACATATATTTAACAAATTAGAAAAAAATATGCTACATTTCCAAAGTAAAATTTAATTGAAAAAAAATTAAGAGATGAATTTGTAAGCTATTATAAAGCAGTGTCATAAAGCGTCTGTAAATAGTGTATCTAGCTGTATGTTATCTATAATAATATAAATTGTTGTTATATGTTGTTATTGTAGCTCAGACAAGTTTTTCTCTCAAAAAAAACTTCGAGCATTGCATGCAATAAATTATTATTATTATTATTATTATTATTATTATTATTATTATTATACCAAACTGTTGTACTTGTATATTACTTGTATATTATACTTGTATTATATATTATTATATTACAAGTACCAAACCTTAGGGAAAAATTCACAATTAACAAAAATAAAACAAAAACCAAAGAAAAAACTACAAATAACTTCAATAAATCAATGGGAATAATAGAAACCAATAAACAAGAAATCATAACAATAATTAACCAAATTAAAATTAAAAAATCAAGTGGACATGAAGGTTTTCTAATGGAACATTTTGCTGAAACAAAAGAAAAAACTAGTGAATTCATGGTAATATTAATAAACAGTATTATAAAAACAGAGGTATGGCCAGATAACCTTAAGAAACAAATAATAAGACCAATATTCAAAAAGGTAATGTGAACGATTTTAATAACTACAGACCTATATCACTGCTACCAGTACTCAATAAAATAGTTGAAAAATTTTTTTATATCAAAATAGACAATTTTCTTAATAAATATGACATACTAAACAAACAACAATTCGGTTATAGAAAAGGAATTGGAACAACTGAAGCATTAGAGAATATAAATAATAATATTAACAGAGCACTAAATGAAGGAAAATATGTAGGTGCAATACTAATTGACCTAACCAAAGCATTTGATACTCTAAGCAAAAATATTGTACTAGAAAAAATCTATAAACATGGGTTAAGAGGGAAAATATATAATATAATCAATAATTATATGACAGGACGACAAAGTAGTGTTAAAATAGGAGATAAAAAAAGCAGTTGGAAAAAAATGGAATACGGTGTCCCGCAAGGCTCGGTCCTAGGACCTTTGCTCTTCCTAATATATATCAACGATATAACAGCTCTACAAAGTAACACTATTATAACATTATATGCTGATGACATTTTTTTATTATCAATACATTCAGAAAATAGGAAAATGCTAAAACACTTACAAGAAGATTTTGATAATTTAAAGGTGTATTTACAAGAAAATGAGCTAATATTAAATGAAGAAAAAACTGTATATTTACCAATACACTCGTCACATATGAATGAGGAGACTGGTAAAATAACAATGTGCAATAAAATATGTAAGAAACAAAATAAACAATGCAAATGTAAAACTATTAAAAAAGTTAACAGAGCCATATATTTGGGATTGGAATTAGAAAAACACTGGAAATTTTACGAACATATAAATAAACTCATTCTAAAAACCAGACGTGTGATACCAACAATGTATAAACTAAACGGAATACTTAATGAAAAAAACAAAAAAACAGTTTTTGATGCATTAATCATGTCAAACATCAAATATGGAATTACAGTGTACGGAACAACGACTAACAGTATAATGGCACAACTTGAGAAAGTTACAAATAAGGCAATTAAAGCATTATTTACAGACAATAAACTAACACATAGTAAAGACTTATACAAAAAGTTTAAAATATTGAATTTACAGCAAACATTAACTTGGAATATAATAAAAAAGAATTATTTTAAGAACTTATATAAAGTTAAGACTAACAGAACTGTAAGAGGCAATAATAAATGGCTAATAGAACCAAAGTGGAATAATTCGTATGGGAGACGTGAAATGAAATAGCAAATACCTTATCAATTTAATAAACTACCAGAACACCTACGGAACCTGAATAATCATAATGAAGTGGACAAGATCATTAAAAAATGGATATTAGACCAATAATAAACTACCAAATCAAATTTTAGATAACTAAATTAGTGTACTGAAATTAATATATGGAATATGGAATTTAAGAGGAATATATGTAAAAATGTATGATGAATGATTATAATTTAACATATACAAATAACAAAATGTATTACTTGCTTGCACACACAAGTTCTTTGAAGCTTCGTGCCTGTACTAACAACAACTTGTACAATAAAGCATATATATTATTATTATTATTATTATTATTAAATGAGAGGTCACTCTGTTCCAACGTCTGTCTGTCTGCCTGTACCCACGATAACTTTTGAACCTATTGTTCGATTCATTTCAAATTTGTCACGTCCATTCAATTCCCTCTTTGTGAATATAAGCTCGTAAATTAAAATAAAAAAAAGAGGTTAGGGGGTTTCAAAGATTTTGAATCAAATATTAAAAATTAATCAGACATTAATCATCTACTCAGGGAATTAATGTAAACTAAAACACTTGACACAAAAAAGAACATAAAAACACGCGTCTCCCGCGTTCCAGTTAATGGTCCAAGTGCACGACTCTTACTACTCATCGAGTGGCGCCAAGGAATTGGGTGATGGAAGAAGGTGTACACCAAGTCAACCGACGCAACAACCAGATTTGTTAATGCAGAAATATTTTAAATATCGGACTTTCGTTGGTACGAACGTCAAACATTTGTTATAATACTTTCGAGGTAGCGCAAGTTACTTGCAACACGATCGTCATACTTCTGGCTGGAGTTTTTTTTTTCTGGCTACCGAATTACGTTAACAAATTATCTTTAGCAAATAAAAATGGCACACGGGCGAGGATACTAAATTAAAATTAATTGTCTTCTGTCTGTCGTAAGAGACTGAGTAGGAGTTTGGGATTCCGGAAAATGGTTTACAAAGGATGAGCGGGTGGCGCCATGAAAAAAGGTTGTTGTCCTCTTCCTCCCCACTCAGAAACGTTAAGAATAAAATTTGGTAAAAGTAGCCTGTAAGGTAAAAGTACAATTATCATTTGATAGTCACTAAAATTACGGAATGTAGGTGTTTTACACGGATCCGAAGAACTTGCAGCACCACCTTACCTAGCTCCCTTAACGAATTTTAATTTTTAATGACAAATTTGTATACATACTATAGCACTTCTCCACGCATTCGGTGGAAGGTAACGGAACGGGAGTGAGCTGCTAACACCGCACCAAACCAATCTCCACACGAGTTTGAGGTAAAAACAGCTAAGAATGGGGAGAAGACAAAGAAAAGGAAAAAAAGATAGGATATCAAATATCATACCCTTCTTTTCAGGAATTTAGTTAATGGCTCCTTCAGAAGCATGCAACGAAAGTCGGCCTCAGTCTTATCGCCCCCCCCCCCGCGGGCCCCCGAAGAAAATTCCTGTTTGCGCTAATGGCTACCTTTCCGTGTAAATTAAACAACACGTTACTTTTCTGCTTTCAAAACAAACCACACAACACAAGCCTTGTTTCAATCTTACCTGCTACTTGTCTTTGCACCTACAATCAGGTACATGCACTTAACAATATGACTAACCGCAAGTCACGTTAATGTGCCGAGATGATGACGACGAAAGCGGCCTTGAAATGTCGTCGTGAAAGGCTTGTTCTTTTTTCTTTGGTGTATATAGAAGCCATCCAGTATGTTTTGCGTCTTGCATAAATTTGACGAGGCACATGTGCGGGTGTTTTGCGTGTTACACGAGTAAGAAGAATTACACCAGAATTGGAAGGGTGGTGGGGAGATGATGTTGGGTATAATAATTGGAATATATTTGAGGCTTAATGGAGCGTCAACAGCTAGGTCATTAGAACCAACCTTAGTCACAGTGCTGGATGCTACTGTGGGATGCATCTGGGATGCTATACTGCGCCACACACTACAGAAATGTTAACCAAACCCCACATCTAGATTTTATCCAATATTTGTACCTTCTGCAAAAATGGAAAAACCCCGGATAAGAGGACCGAATCCAATTGAAACGCTATGTCTCGCGGAAAGTGGAACGACGACGAAGGACATTGTCCACGAATGTCGTATACTGCCTCGAAAGGAAAAAACAGCGTAACAAAGAAAATTATACGATAGAAGCTATCCACCCAAAACCAAAACTGGTAGAAAAACCCGCCAAGTTTCCAAAAACGGTCGGCCTTTGAAGGTGTGATATCATTCCACCAGGGAAAGGCCGCCAAGGTTAATCCTATTAGCCAAGTTAATCGCACATACTAATAGTTCGAAAGTTAAATGAAAAGTAGCAGATTGCTACTAGCGGTAGCAATCTTCAAGTTTTCATTTAACGTCGAAAGTATTATTCGGTGCGATTAACCTTCAAAGGCCGACCGTTTTTGGAAACTTGGCGGGTTTTTCTACCAGTTTTGGTTTTGGGTGTATATCACAACTTTCATAGGACTGTGAACGTACATAAGGTTACACCGTCTGTTTAAGACGCTTCAATCCCAATTTTGCACACACTGACTAACAATCGCTGATTTCGTTCGCTTCACTCTCAATCAGCGCATCCCCTTCAGTTGTTTTGTTTAGCCCTTCACCTTCCTCTTAATTTTTCAAGATTTCGTTCACATTTAGTCATGCAGAAACCCCCCGGAGGTCGCTGTTACTAAAACAGCAGAATGCGAAGCAATTTCTTTTTGGGTTATTAACAAAAAATCCATTAGCTCGTGTACGCTCGTATTGTTGCGTAACCATCATCTAACGTGCATCCCTTTATTCTTACGCAATCCACGGCAACGTTAATGTTTCTTTATTTTGTCCTTCGTTACAGTTCAGTTTTTTGTTCGTCCAGGCTTTTACAATAAATCTAAGGACCAGTCTTGATTGTTCAAGCCATTGTTGCTTAAAATATTTGGTTGCAACTTGGAAAACAAACGAAATTTAAATTCGCCGGTGGCGAATTTCAAAACCCTCCCACGCATTTGTCCAGACCCCTACAACCCCCAAACCAACAAAAGGACCATCCTCAGATCATCATGCATTCGTGTGCAAAAGTTCAGGTACGTACGCCTTCGCAATTTTGCGCTATAGCCATGAGCAAAAAGTCTATGGGATTTAACATGGGAAAAATCTTATTTCTCTATGATTGGTGGACACTGATCCTTTAAATTTTTGTTTTTCTTAATCTCTGACCCTTCCCCTTACATTTTCCACAATTTGAAACATTTCTGTCGCATTGGGATTTATCCTCAACATGTCAAAACAAGCTTTCAGTTGCTTACAGTTAACAGACACATGTCAGCTAGTGAGCCGCCTTTTTATCATTAACAATCATTTTTCTGACAATCGGATGTCTACAGTGGGATGATCTACTGCTACTTGGCGGCGACACACTAGCGTGTGTCTAGATTCTGTAGATTCTGTATTACTTATAATAGAGCATTTTATATGCTGAGACAGGATCGTGAGGCTTAAACATGACGCGTGTTCACGGTTGGTTCGATAGGTCCTTGTTATGGTCTAGGATTGATGGGGTTGTGATGCGGAGTTCGCTGGTTCGAGGCTCGGTAACGTCGTCTCAACGAAAAGAAGTCCACAATAAAGACTTACCAAATCTTAGCTGTGTATGGCTATTTTTTTTATTCCCTTAATTTGTATTTTCGATCATTGATGTACTCTTCCTATCTCTATGTCGAAATCTCTATATAAACATCCTTCTAGAAAAAAGCCACAATTCCTTTCCTAATTTAAGGTCTTTCCCTAAAGGACAGAACTGTTTGTAAGTTACTTACCAGGTGATGATAAATTTTCACCACTATCTAGCCATCATTGTATTAAACACCAATCATCACTTGAATAACCTTATCCTGACGCTTTCGTACCAGCCACTCCTCTTGATTTGCGCCGACAGTCATCAGCATAGTCCGGCCGTAATTCTCCGTTTCGTTGTTTCCACGGTTACGTCCCGTTTCGCCAAATCCCTTTTCGCCAAAAAAAAAGGAGATTAACAGTTTTTACCTCAGGAGCCAGTCCCGTTCCGCCAAATCCCGTTTCGCCAAATATCGTTCACGAAACTTTAGGCACACGAAATATTTACAAACATTTAACACGAACATTTATAGCATGATACTGGTCAGACATTTATAGACAAACGCCCGTTTTGCAGAATCTCATTTTGCAAAATAATTTGTTTCAAATTACGTGCCTCGCTCGCGCTGCCGCGCTTGCTGCGACTAAACACATTATTTCAGAAACTATAACTAATCAAAAATTACTTCTAATTAGACATGCCTCTTTAACTTCTGCAATGTTAAATTTTTAAAGAATATTTTGATTCTGAGACAAAGGTTCAGTTCAAAACGGGAAATCCCGTTTGGAAAAGGTTAACCATCACGTGTAAAACCTTGGCATTGACGTAGTGACACCCAAGCATTCTAAACAATTATATTTAAAGTACACGTTTTTCTGTCTGTATTGCCAGTTTTCAAAACGCTATTAAATCAACTGGGCTTATATATCAACTGGGCTTATATATTGTACCACTTACACAGGGTGTTTAAAAAAAACCCTACACGTCGATGTCCAACAACCATTCCCCGTCGCTATAACCCTTGTCCATGACCTCATTACAGAAATCATGAAAGTTATTCCTGACCTCAGGAATGAAAGCTTTTATTTGCTTTTCAAATAAGAACGCAAAAGGTAACAAAAGCATGTGACAACCCTGGTTGGTGAGGGGAGGGGGGGAGAGACCAAAACAAATAATATGTGCATTTATTTTCTAATTTCAAACACTAAGGCATTTATTTGGCCTTCAAATAAAATAGCTAAAATAAATGCATTTACACTATTTGGATTTCAAATAACAATTCGCAAAAGGAACGTATCCACACCTTAGACGAAGATGATCCCGATCGACACATTCAGTTCTGTGAGGAATTCCTAGATTTCAAATAATAATAAAGCAAAAGAAAAAGCAGATGTGGCACCCTGGGGGGGAGGGAGGGGGAGGACTTTGCCACGGTCTCTCGTCCCATTGCAGGGCCAGATAGGCTAACCTCTAGAAGGCTGACGTTTGATATTTTGTTTCAAACCAGTTATAACGTAAATTATAATCAAATTGCCAGTTTGGTCCCCTTATCTGGTTGTAGAGATTGACCTAATTGAATCTGTTCAGTGTCGATTCACGAAGGGAATTCGTAGACTTAGAGAATTATCATACAAACAGCGATAGAGAGCATTGGTCTTGAATTACTCGAACTTCGAAAAATTACATTCGACTTAATTCTTACGTACAAGATTCTTCATAGACTCGCAGTCGTCGATCCCCCTCTCTTTGACCTGGCTACAGGTAAACCACATACTATAGGACATAACTGGAGCCTTGTCACTGAGAGGTCCCACCTGGATTGTCGTAAACATTTTTTCTCGGCCCGTGTGGTCCGTGTCTGGAATGCCCTTAGCCCACTTACCGTAAACCAGCCCACTGTGCAGGGATTTCGAAGAAAGCTGAGTGCTGAAAAACTTCTGCCCTTTCTGAGGCGCCCATTGACTTAATTACGTGTTGCTTTCTGTCTCTTTTAGGCTCGGTGTCAGTGGTTCACCGCCCTTCCGAAGTCCTACCACTCACAGTGGTGAAAGTATATATTATTATTATTATTATTATATTAAGTCCTTCATTAAGGTTTAGAGACAAAGGAAGATGTTCCAGGTGATGAATCACGAACAAAGGTGCTCGAACTGTCCTCCTCGAGCAATTATACACCCACCACATCTGAGCATATTCTCCTGCATAAGTCAGGAGTAAATGTCTCAAATGCAGCAGTAATGAAAACCTGCAGTGTTGTAATATCCTGGGCTGGTTAAATGTCCACCAAATGTCGTACTATTCCTTACACACTAAAGTCCATAGGAGTCAGATTGTACAAACGCGCTGGCCATTCCATCGCACCTCTTCTACCAATCCTGCTGTTGGGAAATTGGTCATCACCTGTGTTGCACAGTGCAGTGATGCACCATCTAGTTGGAAAATAATATCTACGGGACACTTTTCCGTACAGCTGGCAGAATCCTGTCTTCTAGGAGCTAATGATATACTGCCACCGTTGATTGTTCCATCAAGGAAGAATGCCCCCCCCCCAACCCATATACCTCCCCAAACATTGATGCTAGTGACGGCATGAATGCCGCAATAGTGACGTGTGGGTTGTCATCACTGTAAAATATGCAGTTGTGACGATTAACTCTGCCATTCAGATGAAACTTGGCTTCATCGGAGTCTAATATCCGGTCCACATTCTGTGGATCATCTGCAAAGAAATGTAGGAATTCCTTGCAGAACTGAATGCGTCGATCGGGATCATCTTCGTTTAAGGCGTGGACGGTACACCTTCAAGCCTACGCCCTTAATCAGCCTATTAACTGAAGGCAGTGACACATCCATTTGCCGTTCCAACTGACGCTGGTACGTCGTTGGTTCATCAAGCAAGGGGTGATGGATTTCGGCGGCATTTTCAATCGTTCGTGCCGTTCGTTTACGGCCAGAATGGCCCTTATGTTGATTTTCTACAGAACCTGTGATTTCAAATTTCTCCACCAAACGTGCCACTGTACACCGGCATGGAGGTGGCTGAAGTAACATATCCTGCCACCTCACCAAAACGTCTGATATCATATCGTTTTGGTCATACCATAGGTTCATGCATGGCATGTCGTTATGGAATACGAAAAGAACGAGTGGTAGCGAAGGAAGCGAATACAAAAAGAACAAACTGTATCGAATGATACGTATCAGGTTGTATGCACCTAACTACTGTCACATCCAAGTATATGGACCGACCAGTACTACAGTATACTACACATCAGGTCATGACTCACAACTTTGCGTGCAACGGCAGTACAGCTGAAGGGCAACATGCAGCATTAACCGAGGGTACTAAATCAGTAATTAAACTCAGCCAATTACAGTAAGTACAGTACTATAAACTGGGAACTCTTGTCGGATAACGTTACTAGGCCTTTTGTGCAGCAAGTGGTGTGGCGATTAGATGTAAATACTGGCTAGTTGTTAATTCAGTGTGTACATTGGGCGCAGGGCCGTAACCACCACCCCCGTAGTACCCGCACGTGCGGGGGTTTTGCTTACTGGGCCGAAGAGCACGAAACACGATGAGGCGTTTACTAGTGGACTATAGCGTTGATTTTTGTTTACAAATTCATCCTAACTTCAGTTTCAGAGAATCATGTAGCCTGGAAAGGTTAAGGTTTCAAATGAAAGAGCATTCTTTCTAGTTCCTGTAGGCCTAAGCGACGTGAAAATGACCTGTTTATGTATAAAACTTACTGTTTGGAAGCAGTTAATGATTTCGTTTAAAATTTGTTTGCCAGATAACAACAAAATTGTAAGCCCAACACGATAAAATGGTTACATTATTTCGAAACGTCAGTTTCAGGAGCACAGTTAAATTGTTGAACAAGTCGTAAAATAAATCGTGCTGATTTTTAATTTAAAAAAAGTGATAACAAATTATACTAGTTATGTTAAAAAAAACAAGCTTAACGGTAATAAAAAAGAAATACAATTTCAATGGCAACGAAGCGCCATCCTCTGCGTAGACCTTTTTCCTAGTTTACGTATGGTTTCATTACGCTCGACAGAAAAAAAAGTGTGTTTCAAATAAAATTCAGTTGCACAGGGATTTGCTTTAATTTTTTTTAAATTTGCAACTCCACTTGTAATTTTACTTGCAATTGTTTCTGTGGGTAAATATTTTTTAATTGTGTCGAATGAGATTTTCTTTTCTTTATTTTTTTGTGGAGCCAGGGGGGGGGGGTCTCTCTTCGTTTTAATTCTAGTGCGGCAGTACATAAAATTTCCTGGGTACTGTCCTGATTGGGCGATTCGATTTCTACAGGGTATCAGGGATAAGAGGCCGCAGAAGCTACGTTGTACTGTCGCCGTACAAGTGGCTTCCCCCCATCATCCAGGATTGCAACATGCGTTTTTTTCCTTTTGCATTGTTATTTTGGAATCCAAATACTGTAAAAGCCTTTATTTTAGCTATTTTGCTTGATGGCAAAATAAATGTTTTTATTTCTTTTTACTTGAAATCTAATTATGGGATTTTATTGTTTGTTTTGTTCCCCCGCCCGGGCGGGGCCCGCCTCCCCCCACCAGGGTTGCCACATGCATTTTTTTCCTTTTGCGCTTTTATTTGAAATCCAAATACTGTAAAAGCCTTTATTTTAGCAGTTTTGTTTGATGGCCAATTAAATGTTTTTTCTTTCTTTTTGCTTGAAATCTAATTATGGGCTTTTATGTTTGTTTTGCCCCTCCCCCTCTTCGACCAACCCCCACCAACCAGGGCTGTCACATGCTTTTGTTACCTTTTACGTTCTTATTTGAAATGCAAATAAAAGCTTTCTTTCTTGAGGTCAGGAATAACTTTCTTTATTTCTTTACTGAGGTCAGGGATAAGGGTCATAGTGACGGGGAATGGTTGTTGGACTTGGACAAATTCGACATGTAGCGTTTTTTTTTAAACACCCTGTATATCAACTGGGCTTGTATATTCTACCACTGCTTGTCTCTGTTAAATGCTTGCCTTTTGAAGCCCCTTACATAGAAATACGGTATTAAACTTCGTGTACGTAAAACTTTGTCAAATTTGTTTTGGCGAAACGGGACTGGCCTCTGAGGGCAAAACTGTTAATCTGTTTTTTTTTTTTGGGGGGGGGGGGGCGCGAAGCGGGCGTTCACCGTTTCCACAACAGCTCTAGTCACATTAGCTTTTGTTTCGCCGGCAATTCCATCCTTTTAGAGGGTTCAAGGAAAATGGAGAAAGCTTAGAAAAAAAAAATAGAATATCACGAAAATCTCGGGTATCTGCATATTTAAGACGCTAAGTATCCGGCCGGCTGACCTTGCGCGTGTTTGACATGTGACCTGTGGTTGGCTGGTAGGCTGTCCGTATGCTTAAAGTGTCATTGTGTATCGCGTATTGCTTATTGGAAATTGGAAATTTAAATTGTGAGTTAAATTCAACTTAAGTTAATTAAATTAATCTTTTCACAAACGGAGGCATGACTGACTGGCCACTAGCTTTTTATTATTTCCTCAAAAAGAGCAGACCATCGACGCTAAAAGGTGTGCATAACACCTGAAAATTACAAGCGTTTCTAAATATAATTACCATCAGAGTTGCAAAGGTAATGGTTTAACCCTTTCAACTATTTATTTTGTATTGTTGAGAACTACCTAAGTTTCAGTTTCTAATTTTTATTCTGGGACGTGTGACCTTTACGGGTTACTGCTTCAAAATAAATTGTCCCTCCTGTGATGCAAAAGGGCAAATAATTGCTCTTCATTGGCGCACCCACGAATTTGGTTTAGAGTATTGGGGGGGGGGGGGGAACTGGAATTCAAATGGGGACCGAGAATTCAGCTAAGGGGTCCTCGGAGCCCAAGCCGAAAACAACTCATTGTCGGTAGTTTTATGCCTTTGAAAAGTTAAAAAAATTACATTTTGCAATGAATGCAATAAATGCCTAGTATGTCGATTTTTAGTATATTTTACTCAGTTTCCGTTCTTGTAGCCCCATTTCCGTTGCCCCTTTCTCCCCACGGAAGCGCCACAGTTGCCCTTTTAAGAGTTTCTAAGGAAATTTTGTAGCCATCCACTAGGATTCGTATCTTCCCAGACCCCGAACTGGATGGTCGTTGTAGCTACTAGTTGCTTTCCATGCACGATCGCCAAGCCTGGGGGCCATTTGTGTCGTGGACGCCTAAGCGATAGACCCGTCACTTGAGTCAATGCAAAATTAATGTCGGGTCAACCGCTCTTTTACCGCTCCCTCCCCATCTTTCCTACCTCGCCCTCCCCTCCTCGTCATCTTTCTCCTCAGCGTTTAAACCTGTCTTCTGTGATGTTGTCATGTCGTTTATCGACTTGGAAGTGACCACTGTGCTACGTCATTGAGATTCCTTGCCCGTAGCCATTCTCGACAAAAGCAGTGCTGATTTTCGCCACCGGTGACAGCAACCCAGTAACTACACCATTCGTTCTGTCACCAGTGGCAGAGTAACTGTGTTGCTGGGATTGACAAAGTCAAGGTGCCCGCAAGCGTGCTCCCCCCCCCCTACCCATTCTCAAGAATCAAGAGTAGGATTCCTGAAAAAAAAACGAATAAATTAATTTGATTCGGTGAGGCGTTAACATACGAATTAGAATATGGACATGTAACAAATATGATAACATGAAGAAACGCCAAAGAAAATTCTAAAATGTCGTATGTACTATGTAGAGCGCAAATTTTTAGCAATGTAAGTGTTACGAAAATGTGTTTTAAAAAATGTAAAAAAAAAAAATTCTTTTCGGGTATCATCTGACATGGATTCGAACGTTAGTAATAACTTTAAAAAAAATGGTTGGAAGGCCCCAGTATAGTATCTGTCAATTGGGCCCCAAAGATAGCTGTGCAACAAGACAGAATTGATGAGGAGAAGCATGTCCAGAATATATTGGATAATACTAATAATAATTACGTACCAAATCCCCCCCCCCCCCCCAAAAAAAAAATAAAATAAACCGAGGATTAGGGTTTAACGTGATAAAGTTGAGAAATTATTACTTTTTAGGAAAGCTTGTTTGTGGTCCTGTACCTCGGTTAACTGTTTAGGCTCCCCTCAAATAAACTCACTTTTTTTTTTTAAATCCGTGTTGTAGTAAGTACTCAAGAAAATAGTGACTTACGATTATACCCTGCATTTCTTTTAACGGGAACTCAATACTACATCGAGGGATTTTGTTTTAGGAAATTTGTTTTAGGGTGTTTTAGGGGAAGTGTATAGCAAATAAATTATAATATAGGTGTTGTTGTGTTCCCAGTCACCATGGCACCAACAGGCGAGAGGGACATTTTGGTGATACCAACCGGATTTTTTTACATGCCACAATCGATTTGAGCACGAATTTATGCCACTTCTCTTCCCAAAATTGCTGTGTCAGGCTCGAACCAGGGGACTTGTTGCACCTTCTTCCCCAGTAATTATCTGGAGTGTAGAAGGTTACCAATGGGATGTGCTCTACTACCCATTTTCCTAACTTTGTAATTCAGTGCCATTGAACATTTTAAAAATAACACTTTGCTCAATTTATTAATTTGGTGGTCATCGTGACTGTGTTGTGAGAGAGCTCAGCCTGGTTGCTGGAGGGTTGATCGGAGGTTTCCCGGATCGAATTCCCGGTTTGGCACCTCCCTTTACCAGATATTTCGTCTTCTCTAAAAGTCTGGTAATGTTCAAAATTGAGCCAATTCAACCACACAAGCAGTAAGTTGCTTCGGCTGACTTAAGATTCAAAGAAAATTCTCAGAATCCTTGTGGCGTTCAACAACGAAGTCTTTTAGGACCCTTTTTTTTAATTTTATAACTCTATCAACCTTTTAATGCAAAATTGTTTTTATATGTTGATGATATTACCTGTCCGTACTCGATGGCAAGTGAGCATTCGCTTATTAAATCTATGTACACTGACAAGAAATTGTTAGCTCTTTGGACTATTGAGAAACTTGAAGTTAACATTGCCAATTTAAATTATATTCCTCTTTGTTACGAGAGGGACACTGGTAGGACAGCCGAATTTAATTTTTTTTTTCTCTATTCATTTTGGTTTTTGATCTCATTTACATTTGTGGCTTTGTTTGCATTTGCCTGCGAATTTTTACTTCTTGGCTATGTACTCACATAGCTCACGAGATTTCCTCATGCTCTCTTTCTTTAAAACTGTTTAATAAAAAAAAAAGTCTTTAGGTTCGGGGAAGGGGGACGCCTATTTATGCTAAGCACCTCCAACTCACCCTTCAGGGTGAAAACTGAGAAAACTGTCTTTCTCATTCGCATTCCAAACAATTACTAAGATCACGAGCCTATAATTAATTCCACTAGTGGCCCTGAGTGCTAGATGGGTTTAAGATGCTGTTCCAGCGTTTGACAAAACAGTGATCACCTAAGCCTACGTTTGTACTTCATACTAATGTAAAGTAAATTTTCGAAAGGTCTGTAGTCCATGAATGATGGTTCATTGGCAGATGTGTTGATGGCTGCATCTTGGAAGTGTGTTATGATGGATCGAGTTTAGGCAAGGATTCGAAAATTTATTTTCAGTGTATTTTTTTTTTATTGGATTTTTTTTAGCCTTAAGTCAGCCGAAGTAATTTAATGCTCGTGTGGCTGAACCGGCTCAACTTTGAACATTACCAGACTTTTAGGAGAGAAGAAATATTTGGTAAAGGAGGACCCAACCCTGGGATTTGAACCTCCAATTATCATAGGCTCCAAAAGATTGTCCAGAATTGGCCAGACTAGTTCCCATAGCCGCTGAAGGAGCATTGTAGCCGCTCACGCTACCCTGGCCGGCAATCCAAGTGGGAACTTTGCCAAGGTTGCTTTCCAGGGGTTCGAACAGATCCCCAAACCTCCAGCAGCCAGGCTGAGCTCTCTCAGCGCTCAGCCACAATGATCACTACGACATCACGATGACCACGATGACATATTTTAAAAGCTGAATCACGTGGTTTGGTCAAACGGCTGGTTCCACATGGAATCGGTTATATTCATTACCTGTTCTTCGTGTACTCTTGGTAAATTGTAGTTTCTAACTGGGAAGATCCTTGAGTAGGAAATTAACGATATTGATTGACATTGGCATCAGTACTGGCCAATATTATCGGTATCGGTCAGAACAAAAATACAGACACCAATACTCTCTTTTGGTCTAAGCTCAGCGCTGTAAATAGCTTCTAAAACTCGAATTTTCCCTAACTTTGGTAGCAGATAAGATAAAAGAACGCGGGGGTTTCTGGCATTTGAAAGCAAAATTCCTGCCTAGCCTATTGTTGTAAATCTATACATGCCAACATTTTTAAATTAATAATTTGAAACAAAATTTGTTTGCAATACAACTAACAACTAACCAACAGAATCCAGTTTATACTAAAGGCTAAACTCGTCGTTTAATGGTTTTTTCTTCCGTAAAATTTGGTAGTGAGCAGCTAGCTATCCAATCGCTATCGGTAGCGCATCGGTATTGAGCAAATGTCGCAATGAGGCATTGGTATCAGATCGAATTGGCTAAAACTGATGTTTGTCAGTCCATATTGAAAATCAACTTTTGCGATTTGCATGCTCAATAGCAAGGGTCATATAGATAAGGAGAAATTGGAACTGCAACGTCAGTCCTTATAAACCTGCAAGGGAGTGAATTGCTTGTTTAGCCGATGTCCCTAGAGGGCGCAAAGTTATGATTGTACTCCGGGTCCAAAGGAAAAGGTACACTACGTATTTTTCCCATTTGGACTTGTTTAGGGTCGACAGGAGTGGTTTAATACTAACCCAAATTTTATATGACGCAAAAAAAAAAAGACCCACACCGATATAGATCACGTCTGTGTCGTCATTCGTCCAGTGGAGTGTCCACACATTGTCACCATAGTCCTCAGCACGTGGAAAATACTTACCCGTATAGCTCTATTTTCCTGTAATATACAGAAATCGCTGTATATAATACAAAGGAAAATCGGAAATAACGTAGAAATTAGGAGTGAGAAAATACACTAGAAATAACGTAGTTATGTTAAACCGCGTTTTATGACGGTACATTTCATTCTAGTTCAGTGTTCCAAATTCGAACCGGTGAACAGTGCATCACCAGAATCACGGTCATCCCGCCCTAAACTGTTCGTCGACTGGTTCCTATCCAAATCTTGGTAACAGATTATTCCATTTCACCCGTTTAGCATTTACAGTATAATGTTTGAAAATTCGGCATGTTGGCCAAGAAGATTTTGCAGGCCGAAAATGTATTACCAGCCCCATATTCGTTACACAGAAAAGAAAAGTGAAGAGAATTAAAACTGCAGCGCGATGAAACCGAGGACTGCAGTGAAGTCCAGTGCGCGGCTACCGAGATCAAAAAATGTTACCTAGACCGTCATGTGGCCGGGAATCGAACCCGGGTCTTCCGATTACAAGTTGACGGCTTTAGCCAATGAGTTACCAAGACACTATTTATTTCACAAATATTTCTAAACAAATACGGACTCGTGTTATGGGATGACTACCTCAAATTCTACAAGAAAACCCAACCCGTACCTAAGGGACACTTTTCAAATCCGAATGTCGATCTCAAATTTTACAGGTTGGTGGGGAAAGGCAGAGCAGCATTTTGATATGGTGGTATCTTTTTTTTATCCGTGCAGTAAGTTTGCTGAGCGTTAAGTCAGGGTGGTTCAAAGGATAGTAGCCTATACGACTGTATCATAAGCCAAAGGTCCAATCCTAGCCTCGGCTCACCCTTAACTGTGCATTCGGGAAGAGAAGGCCCCGGAAATGCATTATGCTCATGTGGATTGTGGCATGCAGAAGATCCTAGGTATATCCTAGCAAAATTGGCCCACTCCACCCCAAGAAACCTTAGCAGTTGAAAAGGACGTTAATTCGACAATTTCCCTTTTCCCCCTAAAGTCATCTAATTAAAATATAATTGAATCGGCTCAATTTTGAATCGTATGGATGGTTTTAAAATAATAATGAAATAAATCCAATCAAATGCAAAATTAAAAAAAATACTAAATACACAGCGTTTCGGAACCCTGGCCAGGAACGGTTTCATGCTGTAAGAGGTATTCGGCTAAAATAATGAAATAACAGCCGAAGTTGGATCGACTTAGCCCTTGCGTACAGCAGACGCTGAATGTGTTGGCTAGCGTATGTTTAAATTCGACTTCAGAGGGAAGAGAAGGAGACCCACGACGAGAGCGTTGAAAAAGTAGTGTGCTTTGTCTTGTATGAAGGGACCATGCGTTTTAGTGCTCACTTTGAGGATTTTCTGAGATACTGGACGAATTGAGATGCAGAACCAGTAAGAGGAGAGAAAAAAACCATAAGATATAATATAAATAATAAACAAAAACGTATCGTTAAAAATTAAAAGTAAGGGTCTAAAAGTTAAAACCTGTAAGGAACACGAACAAGCTTTGACTGTAGGTCTAGGTGTCAAATTTGACCAGTAAGACGCTGCTAAGCATTAGACCCTTACTACCCGGTTTTTGAGGAACAGGTGTCCGAAATCGTCCTATAAATACCCATGAGATGATCCAATGATAGTGGAGGTGTGGGTTTCCTACTTTGCGTTAGGTTGACATTTTTTTTCAGTTTGGTAACATGGCAGCGATTCCAAGCAAGACAACCTGCTACAAGCGTAAGCGTGTACACCCATTCTGTCTAAGTTACTAAGTCATTAATAAATAGACATAAATCGCAGGAAATAATATTAAGGAAAATTGGAAATTAGCCACCAGCGAAAATCGTACACTATAGAAATAACGTAGTTCAGTAAACCACCTTTATGCACTTATACGTTTCATCGGATTGCAACGGAGAGATTAAGGAGCTATGCAAGTGATCTGGGGGCGAACTGGGTGGCCGGTTCGAATCTGGGTCATGCCACTCCGATTTAATGTTAAGTGCATAAAGGTGGCTTACTGAACTACGTTATTTCGCTGTTGGCTAATTTCCAATTTTCCTTACTAAGTCATTAACATGATCACCGGGTAGTACGGGTCTAATGCTTAGCAGCGTCTTACTGGTCAAATTTGACACCTAGACCCTTACAGTCAAAGCTTGTCCGTGTTCCTTACAGGTTTTGACTTTTAGACCCTTACTTTTAACTTTTAACGATACGTTTTTGTTTATTGATCCGTGTTACTTTGAGAATTGTATTAAATAGGTGTGGTGGTGGATGAGGGGTGGGGTATGTGTGACACCTTTATAATTAATTTGTTGTTTGTTTTGTTGCGCCGCCTTTAAGCTTGGTAAATAGCTATGGCCTTTACTAACCTGTCTATTGCTAGTGTTAACAGTAGAAACAAATCTTTAAATCTTCAGTCTGTCTTGTAGCTGGCGTTTGCTAAATGGCATTGTTGCATAATTACAATGTTTAAAACAATGTAAAACAATCAATCTGGTCGCTTAGAGCTCCGTAACCCCTGAACCACTTGACCAATCAGAAAAGGCCTTATGGAAAGGGCACATCTACGGAGCAATACCTGTAAAATGAGCTAAGAACCAGCTTTACAGGACAAATAGTTTGACCTGTAGAGAGGACAGACGAAAGGTACATCCCCAGAACAAGACCAAGAACAAGAAGTTGTCTATTTGGCCCCTCTCTGTATCTCGGGTTTGGCTGGACTGAATTTCACAATTTTTGGACTGTAGACAGGCCTTGACTAGTCTAGATTCCAATAGTCTATCGCCAGTGTTAATATGGCAGCAACACCGGACGCGAGCGACGCGACGCCAGCAACAGTATAGAACAACTGTACGCAACGCCTACGTCATGACTCGCCGAGATGAGCAGCGCCAGCAACACCATCTGCCGCCAACCCCATCTACCGTCGCTAAACGGCATAGAGGGGATAACCAAGGTCATATAGCAGCGCCAGCAATACGTACGTGTCACGTCAATAGAAGAAGAGTTGGGAAGGTGGGCACCGAGAGCCCTTTGGCTGTTTAGCCTTTTTTCCCAAAACTTATCCCAATTTCAGTCGAATTTCTAGCTCTCCCAATTGTGCTATTTTGATGCTGAAACCAGGGAAAGGTTAGGATTTCCTTTGGTAGTTTTTTTCTTTTCGGGATTTTTGTTAGCCCAACTTTACGTTTCTTTCTCGGGACCTTTTTTTTTGGGCCCTTTTTACAGTCTTTTTTTTTTTTAGGACAAAGGGTGAAACGTGGGTTAGCTGTGGAATGATTAACGGGCTTTAAGTTCTGCTGTTTTTGTTAGGCCTAACGTCGTCGGATATTTTCCAAATTTAATAAGAGGATGTATTTTGACCTTGGGAGTTCGTTTTTCGGGTTTTGGGCATTAAGCCCATTTTTTGGCATATTTCAATATTACTATTCAGTAACAGTTCTGGCTCATAGAAGACATTTTCAATGTTGTGTATAAAAACAATATTTCCTGCGGTTTTTTCCGCCCATAATCAACTGATTAACACTAGGACCCGTTATTTTTGACTCAGCTATAGTAATATATAAACCGCGAACTCTGTGATCACCGTAGTGGCTGGCTTATTAGCCACAGTAGGTCCTGCAGAAGAGCGACAGCCTCTCACACTACAAGGTCTGAGACGGACAGGAATTTTACCGTGCTCCACTTTTCAGTCAACGACGATACCATTTTGTAAGGCATCTAGGCTCAGTTCTGCCGCCACTCTGCCGCCACGACCAGTGTTTTGCTTCTTTTCGGCTACTTACAAGTGGGGACTGTTAACACGCTGGTGTGTGCCTCAGTCATGTATAGTGTAGTCGTTGGAATCCAGTGTATTGGGTGTAGTAACGAAGATGATCTCAATATTGTCTCGGCATTGTCTCGGCTTCCTCGGTAACCATGTTTAAGAGACTGATTAACGACTGTTACATTAAGACTTTTCTGTCGAGACCTGAACACTGCCCTTGATTGTTGTTCAGGCTGTTGTGACTTGGGTGCCCTTTCTAACCCGTTTTAGTTTTATGCATTTTTCTTATGCTTTTTCAAATTGTGTTGTATCTTTCATTGTAGAAACTCTACTTATTTTTTTAATTTCTTGCGGTAGGGAGTCAGTAGTGTAACTTTATATCCTTCCCTCTCGTATTGCCTCTTACATGTGGCACTAAGTGTCGTATTAATATTATTAATATTAACATTAAAGTGTGGGAACGTGTCCTTTATGGAGAAAACGTGCCCTAAATAACGTTGATTACTGCTACAGCAACTAGCAAGCTATAGCTAATCTGACGGTTCCCATATTAATTCTCATAGGGTATGAAGACAATCCTGTACAGCCCCCTAGGGAACGTTGCTAAATCTAAATTTTGGCAGACAGGTAAAGCGTCGCATGGGTTGCAGCTAGAAGCACGTGACCCTGAAGTGGCGCGTAAACGCAAAATTATTATTGAAACCATGGTTTGTGTCATCAAAGAGTCTATTATAACATGCTTAAGTGTTATACGTGCAGTACTTAATTGTTAGAAAACATTTTTGTTGCAAAGAGGAGGCTCACAAAAAAACAAATCTCACTAAGAGACTAGGACTCTTTCATTGCAAGAAGAGTTGGAAACAAAATGCAGATCGTGTGCACAGGGACCAATTAAGCAGGAAAAAAGCAACTTTTTAAAGTGTGTCTTCTTGGTAAAGCACCAAGTTTGCTGCTTAATTTAGACACATGATAGCGTGGCGCCGCCAAGCAGATGATAGGTCAAATAGATAAGATTAATTGTGATTGAGTGAGCAATTTCCAGCTTCATTGCACAGATTAACATTAAGTAATAGTTATTGGTTAGACGCGACAGGTTATCGATTTTTAACCCACGGCTGCAATTATTGGCCCTGCTCGAGTATGCAAGAGTCGAAGGGGAAGCCCGAGACTTTTGCATACGAGAGCATGGACAATAATCGCAGCCGTGGGTTAAAAATCGATACCTCTCGCTTAAAACCTCTAACTGTTTTATACCACGTTTGGACGTCAAGCTAAGTCGTATTAAAACATGTTTGTGTTTTGTGAAAATGCTTCAAGAAAACGTTGATCATCAGTACCGTCGATATGAATGACGGTCACACCATTTTGGTTTTGTAGGGGGAAGTATGTGATAGATGGACGAGTCCTTTCGTTCAAACTTAGTGCAGGGATTGGGGGGGTTTAGACAAAAGCGTCGGTTAGCAATACAAGCTGGGTTTACGCTGGAACCTCCTCATGTTTATCGAAGCGTTTATCGTGTTTGAAGCGAATAATTCGATATGTGAGACAGCAGGGATAAAGCTTGGACATTCAGGGAAGGCATGTAATTCATTTTGTGCGTTTGTAGTTTGAGAATTGTTTAAAAAATGCGGTAATAGGGTGTCGGCATGAATGAAGGTCATTCCATTTTATTTTGTGGAGGGGGGGAGCGAACGCAGACTGAATAAGCTTAGGTATGGGCCAGACATGTGAGAGTTTGCAGGGATATGATTTCATTCCTTTTAAGCAATTCGTTTTATACGTTTTTATTGCGTTACTGTTTTTTTGCACGCTGTATTTGGTTGTTGGGGTGTGCGTTCCCGGTCGCGTGATCCGGATGTGTCAAAAGTGTGGTTTATCAGCAAAAGTGTTGGTTAACTTGATAACCCACACTTTTTGCGATGACGCACACTTCCGGTCACGGTCAACGGGATTTACCCTACGAAAATTTAGCGTGGCGTTGAGTTAGCGTGACGTCACAGCCGTGATATAACACCAGTTGGAGCATCTGAAGAGGTGTGCACTGACTGAATGAGCAAAGGTAACGAAATCATCATTTGTTAGCCGGTGTGTTCAAAAATGCGATTGAAGAAACTTAGGTATGTGAACCATGGACTTACAATAAACCAAACAGTGTCTATTTGGCTGATGTAACGTCTAATTGGGCAATAGCAAATGTGAAATTTGTAGACATGCAATACCTCCAGAAGAAAAATGTAGCGGTGACGATAAGACGGTGTGACCTTTTGTACATTCACAGTCCTGTGAAAGTTGTGATATCTACCTAAAACCAAAACTGGTACATAAAAGAAGCCACCAAGTTTTCCAAAAGCGTCGGCCTTTGAAAGTAATGATAGCCTACCATTCAACCAGGAGAGGCCGCTAAGGTTGATCTGATTTGCCAAGTTAATTGCACCGAATAACAGTTTGGACGCAAAATGAAAACTTGAAGATTACTGCCGCGGGTAGCAATGTTCTAGTTTTCATTGAACTTTCGAACTGTTCACGACGGATATCATAGACGCCCCCAAAACTGACTTAAAAAAGTCAAGTATAATATCTGTCGTACCTGCAAATAAATGAAAATAATGACGGCACATGTATGTTTTCCATTTTGAGAGATGCCATTATCAATCAGTGCCAATCGGCCGAAAGATTGGGTTCTTCATTTTTCCATGATTGCTAAAAGACGTTCTTGGTGCTCCTCCCCCCCCCCCCCCTTGGCTTCTGGGCAAACAACAAAAATTGTAACATGAATATTAATGACGAAACGGCACGTACAATGCCGAACTGAAACAAGGCGTTCGTGAAAATGGGTCTGCTTAGACTAGGATCTTAAAAGAGAGTATGACATTTTTGTTAGGTTGCGGGGAAGGTGGTGTTGTGTTTTGTAGTTTTCTTTTGTTTTATTTCTTTCAGAATTTTTTGTGTTTTTTTTTTTTAATTGTATTCGATGTGGTTTTTCTTTGCACTGATGGCGTTGCTTTTAAAGTATAAACATTTATGGCAGAAGGCATCTGGTTAGCCGCAAGGCGCACCCGGTGATTGACTCGCCACTCCTCTTGCGAATTCTATCATTTCAAAATAAATATTCAGAAAGTAGAAAAAAAAAGAATAAAAAACAAAAAATAAAATAAAAAAATAAAAAGAAACATCAGAATAAGTACACACTGCGGAACTGAAAAACGCGAACGAAAAGAATTACGATGAGACCGATAATGCGCCTGGAGAATTGCAAAAAAAAAAAAGAAAGAAAGAAAGAAACGTTAAAAAACAAAAGACGGTAAAAATAAAACTCATTTATTGAAAGCTGAAGTCTTATTTATACATATATAAAAGAAAAATGATGTAAAACCAAGAGAAGCGCAACGCAGACCTTTGAAATGTTATTTTGCATTCTTATCTTTATCTTATCTTTTTTCTTCACAAAAAAATGTGATATGTCACTGTTTATTTGCTGCGAAGCTGTCGTATGTTTTCCAGAATAATATGGTTTGTTGAAATTTGAATTAAAACGTAAAAAAAATGAAACTTACAAAGTTAGAGCAGGCCAACCCGACGAAAAAATGTTTACTTGTATTTTAATTTGTTTTTGTATTGTGGAAATTGGTTAATCATTCGGAAAAAAAAATAGAATGATTAAGAAATTATCACAAATACTGAGTTTTCTTTTTAACTTAATTTTTCTAAGGAAAAAAGTTTGTAGAAATTGCTATGCCGATATGTATTAAGGCCCGTAAAGCCGATATTTTTTTGTGCTTGTTTAGGAGAATTTTAACCACTTCGGTTTAGCGCATCTGATCTCTCTAGATGTAATGTTAAACTACAACAGGGAGGAGAGATTTGACAGGGAGAGGGATAATCGTCGAACTGGAAAATCGCATAATTAAAGAACGTAAACTGTAGAACAGTCGTAGTATAACGGAAAGTCGTCTAAGAGTAAATTCGTATAATGGAAAGTCGTCTAATGTCCCTGCCTCGCTCGCGCTGCCCCGCTCGCTGCGGCTATACATATAACATCAGAAACCGCAGTTAGACGTTTAACCAGTTAAACGTTTATCCATTATGCGATTATCCATTATACGATATTCCGTTAAGATGATTTTCCATTATACGATATTCCCTTTAGACGATTTTACAGTTTTTTATTTATGCAGATATTAGACAATTATCCCATTAGACGATTTTCTAGTTAGACGTTCGTCCGACCCCCCGATTTTACCGCCTTGTTCGCACAAGGTGCAGTAGAAATTTTGAATTTTAGAAATGTGATATTAGTTTCTTGTGTTAACTTGCCCTTTCCTTTAGGGCTCATGAATCTCATGAATTTTATCTGTTAAGGAAATACATTTATCTAAATATTTGATAAATTAGTGGCGTCATCCATGATCGAAGTGACGAAATGTGTAAATCAGTACATACAAATCGCTATAACTGAAACAAGAATAACGGAACACAGTAACAAAACAGCGATAGGCATAAGAGTAGGGGCCAAGAGTTCGTAGGTTCAAATCCCGATTCATCTGAATGAACAAAGTTTTAATATTTCAATGTATGATTTTTCGCTGTTGTTCTGTTGTTTACTTTATAACAGCATGAAAAAGTAAGATATTACGTAATTAGTCAATTCACTTACATCAGGAGCTTACAAATGCATAAATGTCCATAGAAGGATGAGTGCCTATCTGCCGTCTGGGAGAGAAGATTCAGATTTATAGCTTCTGGCTGAAGACCACATCATTTAACATGGCCAAAATCTTATTTTAACAAAGCAATGCTAAGAGGAATTAGCTAATTGGCATGAGCGAGAACCGGTGTGAAGCGGGGAGGCAAGACACGCAATTTTTACTCCGACCTTGGCTTGAGACAAAAAAAAATCCTTTCTTCGTTACTGCTTACGATTTTACACGTGCTTAGCCGAAGAACAGCACAAGTAATATTTTTGACCCATATTATTTTATTACGTAAAAAGCTACACAACGTAATTTTTAAAACTATTTGCTCAGTAAAAACTGTAACTCGCTCGACAACAGTACTGGCCGCATGGAGTCACGACTAGGAACAAATGGTGGAATGTGGGGAGAATCTTCCTTGATGTCACTCTTGCTCCTATATATTTTGACTCGGTTTCCGAACGAAAACTAAAAAATAATCCTTTTTCGCAGAAACCATAAAATTTTTACGATTTACACCCATAGATTGAGTCATAAGTGCCTTTTCAGAAACAACATTTTGATGCATTAGCATGTGGTAGGTTTACTGAGGGATCAAGGAGATTCATGCATATACGAAGTGAATGCTCTTAGAATATGGTTTCAAGGTAGTGCTCCAAGTAAGAATTCGATGCTTGTGAGAGGTTTCATGGCTATGTATAGCATCTGTCACCTGGTGGCAACGATTTTCTATAAATTATAGCAGTATCGCAAACATTCCAATGAATAGGTTGTTTTAAGGAGTTCTTATCTTTGTACATACTTCTTTATCCTCCCTCTACCGTAAGCCAATTACAATAGCCATTTGTCCTTAAGAAAAAAGGTAGCTGCTGCCTTGGCAAAAAGGTACAAATAGTGACACTGGACAATGCAATTTTCTTTTTCAACTGGGTACTTACTGACTAACCTGAATTTAGAATTCATCCATTACAGCCAAACACTCGGGTCCAAGATGCCCTCTAACTGGTATGAATCCCACAAGACATAAAAAAAATTTTTAATTTTCATTCCTTATTTACGAACCTTGTTCACCTAAAACGTAATACAGACAACGACTCCGTTTTAGGTGAACAAGGTCGGTAAATGAAGACTGAAAATTAAAATTTGCTTGTTTGTAAGTGGCTTGTGGTATTCGTGCCAGTCAGTGGGCATCTTGAAACCTATTCTTCTCTTCACTCACAAACTAATTCTGAATTTTTCAAACACTGTAATGAAGATGTTAAGCATAGGAAATCAAAAGGGTTGACTCATTACAAATTGTGTTTTCTTGTATCCTGACCTTATTAAGGTAGAACGCATTAGCAATATTCTAGTATCTCTGTCTTTGAGACAAAGTTTGCCGCGAGTTGCTAGCAGCCTGATCATGTTTGCCGCGATTGCTGCGATATTTTTCAAGAGCTGTGGGTGTGACAATTTTAACTTGTAGAACTTGCAAAACCCCGACGACCCTAAGCTCTTTTTAGTGTATGATTTTTTTTTGCGTTATGCTAATGAATAAAATTAGGCAGAAACTTGTACTTCATAATTTTAAAGCAAAACCTCCATTCTTTACGGAAAAAAATCAGCAAATTCTCATGCTTAAATATGAGTATAAACATGTGCTCCTTACCTATGAGTATCTGCTTCTTCTCGTATAAATTAAAAGTAGTATACCAGAGAAAATGTAAGCTGCTCAGTAGTTGATTCACCTTTGACATGGCATACAAATTGCTGCGAATTTGCACCATACAAAAGTGTATAAAGCTCAGTCAGAACCAGATAATGAGGGACAACATAACTCTATAACTTTACCGAGTCTAGCACACTATTAGTTAAGGTAGTCTACTTACTATTAGTTAAGGTAGCATTTTCTGGAGTGAGTGAAGAGAAAAAGGGTGGAGCACTTAAAACAAAGGATGCAGATATTTCTGCACTATATGGCAGATCCTGGTTGTCAGACATGGATGGCATGTACTGAATATTAATTAAACAAGCTGACTGTTTGTAAGAATAGGTGTCTAGTGAAATAATAGGGAAATCCGACTTGTTATTAAATTCCTCCCTCTGTCCCAACAAGTGGTTTCACGTCCGAGTTACAAGGCCGTCGGCATTGTGCGTGAAACCTTGATGTTTTGTTGAGCAAATGGTGCGCCAAAAGTGAGCCTCAGAATGGAGAATGTAAGAAAAGGGTTATCCATAAGAATAGAGCACATGCTTATACCACACATTTTTACTAATAAGCAAATGCTTGTACTCCATGTTTATAGACTCACAAGCATTCCTCCAACTTTATTCATTCGGCTCACTGTGCTTCGTGTACTCCTGAATAAAGTGTTATTTTTTTACGCGTGATAAGGAAGATAAATTGCTTCAAAACGTGGTATTTTAGCTCACTTTCTTGTACACTCGTGGACTTCTTTTGAGCCGCCTTGGAAACACCATCACTATAATGGCAAACTTGCCACGAAGTTACTGTGTTTTAAGTGGGATGTCCCCGTGCGCTGCGCATGATAAAAATCATAGTAGAAAGTTAGTTGTCTGTTTCTTCGTTAAGCGATCCCGCCCACTAAATAGGCTTAAATACCAGTTTGGCATCAAGATAAGCCAGCCTCCTTCTGTTGAACTGTTCTGACAAGACGACAAAATTATAATAATTAGCGGTGGCAAGTGACGAATTTATCAGGGCGAGGAACGGAGATAGGAGTTTTGAAGAAGGAGGCATCATTGTAAGAAAGTGGACAGGTGTTAATTTTGTTGAAATGTAGTGGGAGGAGAGGAGGAGTATTGCAAAATTAGAAAAGAAAGAATTAATTTTTTTAACACTTGGAAATTAAGGAAAGTCGGAAATAAACCATCAGTAAAACTCATACTCTAGAAACACCCTGTATAATTGCACTTACGTTTCCTTTGGGTGACGTGACCCGGCTTTCGAGCTGGTGGATCAGTCCATCACTATAGATGACTACCATACGCCTTTATGATACGGCTACTTTCCCACTGGGGCGCAAGGATCACACGCTCCCACCCCATAAAAAAACTTCGTGTTGGTTATTTCGTAAGATTCTGCAAATATTACCGTCGTTACGTTATGATATGAGAAGATGTCAATAACAACAATAATATAATAATAGTATTAAAAATCATACTTTAGAAATAACCTATACAGTAAGCCACCCCATGAAAATGCGCTTAAATCATTCGGGTGACTTGACCCGGCTTTCGAGCTGGTAAATCAGTCCATTACCAGATCACTACCATACGCCGTTATGATAGGGCCATTCTCCCATTGGGGCGCTGGAATCACAGCCCCTCCCCCCACCCAATAAAAAAAACTTCGTGGTGATTGTTTCGTAAGATTTTCTGAAAAATGAGAAAGTGTAAATAATAATCTACCCCAAAACAAAACTTTTTGAGGATTCCCGCCAAGCTTTTTTGCCGTGTGAAGTCGTGATATCAAACGCCAAGCTCTTTCGCCAAGCTAATCCCACCGAGTAATAGTTCGAAGGTTAAATGAAATAAGTTAAATGATAGGTTGTGTTATGTCACTAATGCAGCAGAACAGTTTAACTTATATAAAATCTATAGTCTTTATTTATTGTAGGACTAAGTGAATGGTTGGTTAGTAAGTTTTGTTATGTACAAGACAATGACAATTGTTAGCCAACACTATACTATATACTACCTTCTTTCAAGATTACATTTCACAATTTATTTTTTTTTTTTGACACAGCCATTTTTGAATGTCTTTTTTCATAGTCTATTTGCAGTGAAATTGTGGTAGATTTTCTGGTATTTTTTAAAAATATTTGGATTTAAAAATGGAAGATTTCTTTTACCATGTAAATTTTCCATGACGGGACTTTAAGCCAGTTATTATTTCTCCTTACATTGTACAGGTACTTAAAATTTGTTTTTAAAATAATTTTAAGTTCCGTATTCGAAGATTTGCTTATAGTTTAAAATATTGGAAAATTTCATAATATATATCTCGTTTTTTTTTTGTTTGCTTTACGGTCTACAATAATAATAATAATCACAATAATGATAATAATGTTTGTTGACATGAAGAATCAAAAGGTATACATGCAGTCAAAAAGAATGGCTAGACCTATAGTTTTAAAACAACAAAAAAACAACAAAAACAAAGCATCACAATAAATTAAAAAGGTTAAAAAAAAGATACTTAGAAAAGTCTAACTTCCTCACTTGTTTCTTAAAAATATCTAGAGTGACAGATTTTATCGCATCACATAGCAGCCCATTCCACACCAAAGAAAGAAGTATTTTCTTAAATTCCTTTTGGAACTCGGGACAACTACTGTAGTTTCAAAGAATGGCTACGTGTCCTACTATCAAAGAACTTAGGAGTACTCGAATTCAATTAGGTTATTCAGTAAGCAACGTGGCAAAATCAAGTTGGACTATGAATCTATGCAATTCAAGAGTGACCAGTTCCAATTCAAATACTTCAAAATGCACTCTTGTCAGGACTTATATTTGGAAAAAAACTATAAAGTGTTCCAGTAATAATTAACGTCGCAACGTTTTGAACATGACTGACACCGTTTTCAAGTAAGCGAATTTTATGAAACTCTGTTATAAGCTGAAGTTGGTACACTAAATACATTTAAAAATACAAAATTGATTGTAAAAAAGTTTAATGAAAATAAACATTACAACAGTACTGCTGCTGCGCTTCACACAGAACCGAAAGCAATAACAAATGATAAAAACGATGTTGCCAACCACCAACTAATGTCTCCGTAAAATTCACCCTACCCAAAGTAACTCAACCCAAGCATGGGTAACCCGTGGATAACGGGTAGATTCGCAGACCAATTTGTTGTATAGGTGGATTTCCAAGCTTTCACTGTCTTACAGCTGAGAATATCACGCGATAATAAATTCCAAGTTGGTGCCACTCGATTTGTAAAAATGTTTTTCCTCAGTAACAATCTGGAATACGTCACTCCCAATTTGTACTGACGACCTCGTACACTACTATAAGCCACCCGATCTGCGAACAGTGAAGAAGGCTTCAAGACGATTGCCTTGTATGTCTCTGTAAGGTTAACCCTAATTCCTGTCAAGCAATCGAGGTACGATACGATTGGAGATACGTTACCCCATAGAGCAAGTCCCGGATTTCTGGCAGAATCATGGTAGCATGGATATTCAAGGATATTTATTGTCCGTCATCAACAGACGGACATAAATATTGATACCTATTGGTGGTATTGACAGGCTGATATTGATTGGTGGTATCATTTAATGTAGTAAAAGAAGTTTTGAGACAACCAGAAATCCTAATATTGTAACAGATGCTTACTGCATTGTTCGGGTGCTGGAGTGGAATGCATTTTTTCATAATTTGGACTCACTTATTCAGACTTTCAGAATCAATTGGGGTGGAAAAAGAAGCAAAGCTAATGTTTTTGAAACGGTCCATGTGTGTTGTGTGAGCCAGAAGAATACTAGGACAAACAAATGCACCTTACTTGTCCGAATTATCTGTTTTTGTAACTGTAACTTTGTTTTAGCCAGGTCTTAACTTCGTGTATAGTATTCCGTGTTGATGCTCCTAAATAGTCGAACATTCTACACTTAACTGTTTATGAAAACCAAAGCTTCAAGAAAGAAGTGTCCTTTTATCCCTGCAATACAACGTCGTACAAAACAAACTGAACATTTCATCATGATCGTTTTCAATCCTTCTATTCAACCCTTGTATAATAATCCTTTATTTATATGAATACTGGTAGTAAATTTACTACGACCTAGCAGTATCGTTCCTTTCGTTCACTTTTTTGGCGTTGATCTATGACTCGTATAGTTCAGTATAGCTGCTATCCAGAGTATCACAAAATTGATTTACTTTTTATTAGGGTCCACGCTAACTGGAAATGTTGGCGCGAGTTCGGTCATCACACTGCGACTCATACAGTAAAAGAGTTCGTCTATTCAATGAAAAGGTTAACAATGCACGGAAATCCCTCACTCAATCCGTGCATTCCGACAATTGCTCAGAAAGGCAAACGGATGAGCTTCTTTTAGAAATTTGTATTAGTCGTCTTAGAATTGATGTGGAAAGTTTGAAGTGAATCTGAAACTTAGTTCAAAAGTTATGGTGGATATAGGTAGATGCGTAGGCAGCGGCTTTGCTCTGCTTAGCACCACGTGTCAATAAAGATACCTTCCAAAACGATTAAGCGAACACATCGCAACTCGCGACTGTTGGAGATAGTTATGCGTGGTATGCAAAATTGTTAAGGCTTACCCATGACGTCTGTGACATCATTCTTCCAGCGTAAACGCTAGAGAAACTCAGTCAGTCGAAAAGCTCATCACACGCTGTCAAAAATCCAACCATGACAAAATTGTTGGTGGTCAGGATGTAAAATAAATACTGACTTTGTTTGGCAACATAAGTTTTGTCATCCGTCATTCACGTCCAAAGGTACGACGTCACTTGACGCTTAGAAACGCTTTGGTGAGTTTACTGACTACTGATTGTAGTTTTGGAAGGTACCGAATGTTTGACATTGCACTCGAGACATCAAATGTGGTGGCAACTCTATGCAACATTCGCGAATTTCACTGGATTGGAATGGTTGTATTGGAAGGCATTGTCTGAATTATACACTTACATTTGCTTCATCGCAATATTTTTTGTGGGCAAGGTACCACTAGACAACCGCAGTCGTTCTAATTATTTTCTGAGTGTAGATGAATTTAATTTAATTTTTCTTCGTTTTTATTTTCAGATAAGGACCTAAAATCATCAGCTCCACCCATACATGTAAGTTTTCCGTTTCTGCCATATTTTGTATAGTAAAGTGTTTGTATTTTTATTTAGTGATACAGCGGAAGACAAACCATCATCGAGTTTGAATTCATTTTTGAAAGAAAACAAACATGAAATCTGAATGGAAAAACGTTATGCTTAAGATAAAAATAGGCCAGAACACGTAGGCTTGTTTCTTATATTTCAGCAACGATTTTTCACTGATGTCATTATAAGAACAATAATGAATACCAAGAGCTTTTAAATGTTTACTTGTCAGAACTAACTTCGACTATTCATACCTTCGTATTTCATCCACTAGTTACAAGATCAATTGCATTAGAAACTGTAGCTTTCGCTTTCCTGCCCAGACCAGCTTATTCAGCATCTAAAGACTCTTAGGGCGCGTTTATGCAACCACTCGCCGTAACAGTCTCGTAGCGATAATTTCATCGCGACGGCAAAGATGTCGTTGCCATGGTAGCAACGCTACCTGTATTAGCTAATTACGGCATCGTTTGAGTAGCTGCTTATCAGTCTTATAATTTGCGACAATAACATAAATATTTCCTCCGGAAGAAACGATATTTCCAATCGCTTCTGAACTGATATTATTGACTATTTTCGTTATAAACCAGCAGAGCTAAAACTGCCGCCGCTTGGAATTTCGGGTGATTTCTAGCTTCTAGTTGCGAGAATGCAAAGGCGAGTCGTTGCGTAAACACGTTTTTATTTTATCAAAACAACGACAGGCGGTTACTACCAAAGCGTGAGAACCTGGTCGCAAGGTGACACCCATAGTTTTTATCCCAGCTGACCTTGGTTTGAAGCAACAAAACTCCCGTTTCATTGTCGTTTTATTGATGCTTGCTTGCCAGAAGTCGTTTGCTGATAACAATCGCTGTGTAAGTAAGAGTGATATTTTCCCTCTATTTATAAGGTAAAAACTTACATAGTGTAATCTGAATGTGGGTTCTCTTTAATAGTATTCACCGCCACTCGTTCTGAAACTGGCCGCATGTGGTCGCTTCATAGATACATAGTGTGAGTTGGAACATAGGGATGAATTATCATGGAGACTCCAGCATCGGGCCCTACAGGTACTCCATGACGGTCTATGCTAGTATTATTTTTCGCTCGTTTATCAAGTTTTTACAAATTGATAATTAACACAAAACCAATAACGCAAACGTTGTTAGGATCCAAGTGAAGCTAGCAAAGGTACAGCTTACTGGTCAAGGCTTTGGACTGCGAACCAAGAAGTCTGTGATCGAATTGCGCAACAGACCTATGTGCATTTGGAGCTTTAAAAAACCGACTCATCTGGGAATGTGTAGTCAAGGGTTTACCATCAGAAAAAAAATAAAGTCATAAGTATTTTTCAAATCGTTATTGAAATACCAAAATTTACACTAATCTATACGCTAATGCCCCTGTTTATTAAGTTTCAAGATTATTTCTTTTGCGCAAACAAGGATGCTTTATCCAAACGATAATGATGATGGCGATCATTATCATCACGGAGATTCCTCCAAATACGGCTTTTAATAAAACTTGATAATCTCCTTTTCCTCTTGACGCTAACTCAATCATTGTAATGAGCGCAAAGACTTCTTTTAATGCATTTATAAATTGAGTTAAGGGCTTGCGTCTTAACAATCATGACGGAACTCACCAACTGGATTAAATTCAATTATTGACAGTCAGTCTTGCAGTTAAGTGCGGCACAAAAAGGATAAGACAAAAAATAAGAAGAAAAAGAGGAACTGAGAAAAAAAAACAGTGAAAAAAACAACTTCGTACAAAATAAGTGTGAAACCCGATTCATAGTTATTTAGTGTCACTCGGTTGAAAAAAGACAAGTCGGAGTAAAGAAATAAAAGAACAACGTGGAAAAATCTTTTCACTCACTGCACGTTTTTTAAGGTTTCTGATGGGATGAAAGAGGTTGCTTTGCACGCACTTATTGCAGAGGTTTGATGTTTTCGCTTTCGGTTGGTTTTGAGCCAACATCGGTTCGATCTCTAACAGAAAGCACTTTATCTTTGAAGAATATGGAAAGCACAGTAGCACAGGAGTGAAAATCATATACTAAATATAGCTAATTCGGTTTGATTTTATCATGGACTTATATTTCACTTCGATGACGTGACCGGGATTCGTACCAACGATCTCCTTATCTGAGCCATATTCTCAAGGTCATAATTCAACGGGTTTCCTTTATTTCTTTATAATTAACAGTAATTTGCATTTATTGATTTAATTACTTATTTGAACCTTTGTTTACTCTCTCTCATTTGTTGTCATTTCTTACTTTTTTTTTTCCTAGCTACAACTTTGTAGCTTTCATAGCGGATTACTGTGGTTTTGAAGATATGGCTCAGACGACAGGGATGTCTGTGCAGATCATGGGTTCGTTGGTTCCAATCTCGGTCATGTCATCTAATGAAAGAGAAGTCCATATTAAAAGCTTAATAAATCTTATCTCTTTTTAGTGTTTGATTTGTGCTGCTGTGCTGTTGTTTCTTTTACTCCCGTTTGATTTACAGCGAAAACGAAAAATGCTTTGTGGAAATGCCTTAAATGGTTTCTTCTTGTTTACTGATTTTAGGAATTTTTTTTAGATAGCCTTACGACCTGCTCTCTAAACTTTAACTTAATTTGCATGATATTTAGTAAAGTTGTTTTGTACTCTTAGTTTTATAATTATTGACAGCTCAGAATAGAATTTTTGAATGAGTTTGCAAGTTATCAAATATTTAACATACAATCAAGTTCCTTTAAATCTGAACCCACACCATCCAGGTCGGTTTTTTTTAAATATACATAAAATCGTTACTAGTGTGTAGCCTACTTCACATGTTACCGATCTCCCAACATCTTTTCAGCAAGAAAAGAGCAGAAATGGAGCGGGTCTTTTATATCAGTCAGTCACAAATGCAATATTTGATAAATTGAGCCTGTGGGAGAAAAAAAAGGTCGAAGGCGGTCATTTTATCGGTGTCGAAGATAAAAGAGGTTAATGTTTTTTCTTGCCCTCAGTCTTGTCATCAATCACTTTAAGAATAACCCCTGTCAGTTCGGGGAATCCTATATGGTGATAAGGGGAAGAGAAAGGGGGAATACGCCAAATAATACAAACAATACTTAAATAAAAAAGAAAAAAAAGGAATTGGGCTAAAAAATACTGAATGCTGACCGATTGAAGTGCTTCGCACGAGTCTATATATATGCCGGCTAATAATTTATAGAGCTGGTTTTCGGCCTACTCTTCACCAGTCAGAATGAAATAAGCAGTTTCTCATAGGGAGCACATAATTTGTGTAAATCATCTTATTTGATTTACGGAATGCATGTACGGAAGTTAGTTCCTATTTTTCGGGATGGGGAGGGGAAGTTTAGCCGTAATGCGCCAATTCATTAAAACCAACAGTTCATACACAAAAGCATAGTTTTTTCTTTATATTAAAACTACTCAGCCCCAGCAAAACAAAACCAAGATTTAACCATGGTTTTGAAACCATGGTTACCATGATCACCATGGCTAAACATAACCGTAATATAACCTGGAATAAAGTGGCAATAATTATTTATTGAAACCAAGGTTCCACACTGAGGTTACACTATAGTTTAACCAAAAAAAAAACTGTAGATCAATCTACAGTTGCATCTTGGTCCACCGCACCTGTAGATTAAACTACGGCTATACTGATGCCCAGCATGCTACAACTACACCAAATCCTACAATTATTATACATGTCGTTAAACCACAAGAACATGGTGGTTTTTAGCTTGGTGGAATGACGGTAAAGCCATGGTAAGTATAACCAAGGGCAAGATTATACTTGTGTTTTTGGCTTTCACTATCAATAAACAACAGTTAAACAACAGTTAAACAACAGTTGGTAAACGAACCAAGGCCTAAACAATATCTAACACCATGGTGTTACATATTGTTTAACGTTACATCGGTTTAACAAGGGTTTAACAGAGGTTATATCCCACTCTAACATTATTGCAGCCGTGCAGTAACTTTCAGTAACCGAACACCGGCTGCAACAATGAACCGTTGTTTAATCTAGATGCACGCTAGTGTGTCGTGCCAAGTTAGGCAACAATCATCACAACAAACATCACATCAATTCAATTGTCGAGGTTGTAAACCATTGTAGCGCGGCGCCATAGCGTCAGTGTCTTATATCTTGAAGCATAGGTGGGTACATTTTAGGTACTTAAGGAAAAATAATAATGCGGTACAAAAGCTTAAATTGTGTTGAAATCAAGAGTAATGACCCACATGACAAAAATTAACTCGTGTAGGAATGCCAGCTAAGCTGCTTTCAATGCAAAATCGTACCCTCAATAACGTTGTAAATGTGTTAGTAGTTACTAGCTAACTACTAGCTTGCTAGCTAGTCTGCTCATCCCCATTGTAATTTCCATAGGGTGATTATTCATCGATACTGAGATAACGGGAAGGCTTCTAGCTATGAAATTGGACGAATGGCTGCAGTACGATACGAACTGCGTAACTTTATGCTTTGGAGTTTAGGGGTGTAACGAGGATGGCGTGGGATGGCACGTGAGTAGGAAAATATTGTTATAACCATTGTTAGTATTGTCGGCATCGTCTCTGATTGGCCAGCCAAAGTTCGGACAATAACAACGTGTATACTGACGTGCGTGCCTATACACACACTAGTCAGCGGTGGACTTAGCCTTTTGCTCGCTGGCCGTCCCAGTTCACTTCACTTGGGCTGTCACTGCCGATCTGCATGGAAGCGATCACCTCCCCATTGTGTTGTCCACAACACAAGGGGGTTCTGTGGCTTCCAGGCCAGCCCGGTGGTCGCTTAAGCGTGCTGAATGGTCGGCCTTTGCTGAGGCTGCTGTGTTTCAGCGTGCGGTTCAGGACTTTTCTGATGTGGGTGATGTGGGTGATGTGGGTCCTTGCTGCTGCTCATGCTACTATCCCGCGTACGTCCACACAGCCGCGGCGGGTTCCTGTTCCGTGGTGGACGCCTGCTTGCGGGCAGGCCATTCAGGCCCGCCGGCGAGCGTTGCGTGCATTCACGGTCAGCCCGACTACTGGCAACTTTGTAGCGTTTAAGCGCTGTCGTGCCCGTGCCAGGTATGTCATCCGTGAGGCTAGACGTGCTTCGTGGGCAGCTTATGTTTCGTCGATCACGCGCTCCACGCCTTCTCAGCAGGTGTGGCGGAAGGTGCGCCAGATTTCGGGGAGGAGCGTGCCTTCCCCGGTTTCACAGCTGAAGGTGGCGAATACCGTGATCTCTTCTGTGCCAGATATCGCCAATTGTCTTGCGTCTGCATTTGCGCGGGTCTCGAGTGATGACCATTATGATCCTGGTTTCCTCGGGATTAAGCGTAGAGAAGAGGCTCGCTTTCTTGACTTTCGCTCCGATGGGCTAGAGGAGTACAATTTACCATTTACCTGGCAGGAATTAGTTTCAGCTTTGTCCAAGTCGCATGACTCCGCCCCGGGGCCTGATGATGTTCACTATCAACTGTTGAAACATCTGACCCTTGCCTCCCAGCAGTTCTTGCTGGGGATGTTCAACCGTGTGTGGGCAGAGGGCTCCATTCCAGCAGCGTGGAAGACAGCAGTGGTCATCCCGATTGTAAAACCGGGCAAAGACCCTACTTCTCCTTCCAGTTATTGCCCAATCGCTCTGACTAGCTGTGTCTGTAAACTTATGGAACGGATGGTCAGTGAGCGGTTGGTGTGGGTGTTGGAATCACGGGGATTCTTATCTGTGTCCCAGTGTGGCTTTCGACGGTTTCGGTCAACTATCGATCATCTAGTTGCCCTTGAATCAGATGTGAGGGAGGCTTTTCGCCTGCGTCATCATCTGGTTCAGGTTTTCTTTGACTTGGAGAAGGCGTATGATACGACGTGGCGTTATGGGATTCTCCGTAATCTCTATAACTATGGCTTGAGGGGACAGATGCCACTGTTGCTTTCTGCTTACCTCTCAGGCCGTTCTTTTTGCGTTCGCCCCGCCCGTTTGTCTTGGAGAATGGTGTGCCTCAAGGGGGTGTTCTTAGTGTCGTCTTGTTTGCTATCGGGATCAACCCCATTGCTCAGCAAGCTGCTGTTCCCCAGTCATTGTTTGTCGATGACTTCGGCCTGTGCTTTCGGGCAGCCCGCATGCAGACCTGCGAGCGGCAGCTACAGCTGGCAATTAATAAAGTCCAGACCTGGGCGGTAAGCAATGGTTTCCGGTTTTCTCCGGACAAGACTGTGTGCATCCACTTTTGCTGCCAACGAACACTGCACCCGGATCCTTGCCTGTACTTGGGACAGGCACAAATTCCTGTTGTCCCACAGGCACGTTTCCTGGGTCTGTTGTTCGATTCCAGGTTGTCTTGGCTTCCACACTTACGCCAGCTTAAAGACAAGGCTTTGCGGGCGCTTAACATCTTGCGGGTCCTGTCGGGCACTTCATGGGGTGCCGATCGCGCTGCCATGTTGCGCCTCTACCGAGCCCTTGTCCGCAGCAAACTTGATTATGCGTGTATGGTCTATGATTCGGCTAGTGACTCCACTCTCCAGATGTTGGACACAGTGCATCACAGTGGCCTGCGTGTGGCGACTGGGGCTTTTCGAACTTCTCCAGTGGTCAGCCTCTATGCTGAGGCCTCGGAGCCACCTTTGGCCATTCGTCGGCGACAGCATGCCATTCAGTGCAATCCAGTCCTGCTTGGTCCATGGTTTTTGGGCTAGACTTGCGAGTCGGTAGACGCAGGGTGGGTAAGGGTGATTTCCGCGATAGGCTCCAGCAGTCCTGTCAGGAGATAGCCTTTGAAATGCCCTGCGTCTTGAGGCTTGGGAGAATGCCAGTTGCCCCTTGGCTTGTCCCAGGTGGCAGTTTCATTTTTGCTCTGGCGTCCCTCCCGAAGGGTTCCACTCTACCAGCAAGGTACTTACAGGAGTTCCGGCGGCTGAGTTCTCAGTACGCCAGTTATCAGCGCCTGTTTACTGATGGGTCGAAGTCCGACGTTGGCGTGGCATGTGCTTGTGTGTGTAAGGGTGTAACGGTTGCCCATCGCCTTCCATCAGGCTATTCTGTGTTCTCTGCAGAGCTTTTGGCTCTTGGTTTGGCGGTGGAATGGATCCTTGACCTTCAGGGCACGCATTTCATTGTCTTTAGTGATTCCATGAGTGCCCTGGAGTCCTTGGCGAATTACAATCCTCGGAACCCCTTGACACAACGTGTCCAAGCTTTGCTTTCCCGCTTGCCTGGCCAGCGGAAAACCGTGCTTTTCTGCTGGATCCCGGGCCATGTTGGGATAGCAGGGAATGAACAAGCTGATTCTGCTGCGAAAGGGGCCCTTTCTGGCCCTCTTGGTAGGGATCTCAGCCTTGTTCCCTCAGATGCCTTTCCAACTCTGTGTCTGAGGTTACACGCTTTTTGGCAAACCTTGTGGGACAGACAGGACGGTAATAAGTTACGGGCCATTAAAGGCACTGTCGAGGAGTGGCACTCGGCGTGTCGCCGCAGTCGCCGTGAGGAGGTTGTGTTGGCCCGTTTGCGAATTGGTGACACCCGACTTACTCACTGTTTCCTTTTGCGGGGGGTTGACCCTCCTGAATGTTCTTGGTGTCGACGGCCACTTACGGTCCGGCACTTACTTGTTGATTGTCGCCATCTCGATGGTGTCCGTCGTCGGTTCCATCTTCCGCATGACATTGCGCGTCAGTTGGGCGATAAGTCTGTCCTCCTGTCCGGTGTTTTTCAATTTTTGCAGGAGGTACAGATGTATGACAAGATATAGATTAGGGGTTTGAATAACATCTCTGTAATGTGTGGTGCAGTGGCAACCCGGACCACTGCACTGTGACTGAGGTTGGCGCTAATGACCAAGTTGTCGACGCGCCATTAAGCCTCAATCCCCCCCCCCACACTAGTGTAGCACGATAAATCTAAACAACGTTGCCAAAGAAATTGTATTCACGTCCAATTCACGAAAAATAAACCAACTCTAAAAACAAAGCAAAATAAACAAAGCCAAAAACTGGTGAAGAGGCCACCAAGTTGAGAGTAGAGTGGCTCGGCCCTTCAGAGGAATGATATCAACACACCAAAACTAACGAATAAAACAAATTACAACAAAATTAAAACCAAACCAAAAACCTATAAAGAGGTGACCAAGTTGAGAACGGTTGGAACATTTTTTTTCCAATGAATAGAATTTCTTTCATATTAAACAAAATTTTGTTTTTGTACTCACGGAGGAAAAAATGGCACGGATAACCATTATAGCATAGGGCTCACCACAAATTACGAATAGTAGTTTTCTTTTTTGCTGTTTTTTTTTTCTGCCTGGCGCTACTTATATTGAGAACTGATATGCTGCTTAAATTGCTTGCGGTTTGCATTATTAGCATTTAAGAAATTTCATTTGTTTTAGTATTGTTGTACTGTTGGTTAGTATTGTTTTATAATTTAGTTACTAAGTGTACCAATAATTGTTAGTATTCCTTATGGCGGCATAGAATTGTTTTAGTGCTAAATATAAACAGGACGACCTTTAGTCTCAAATCTCACTTAGGGCACGTTCAAGTATTACGTCATCAGGATGGGGAGAGGGCGGGTTCGCCAGCTGGTGGCGATTGATGACGAGGGGGGGGGGGGAGGGATTGGCCAGTTGATAATGTAAGCACCGATATCACAGTAAAAGGGTAGAAAAACGCAAAAAAAGATCCTCAGAAAAACATAGGGAAATACAGGGAAAACACCCCTATGGGGGGATCAGGTAAGAAATGACGTAAACCTGGAGGGGCATTCAGCAATTGATGACGTTCGATGACAAGGGGGGGGGGGGGGGTGGTTCAAAATGGCCAATTTCTTGATGACGTAATACTTGAACGGCGCCTCAGGCAGTCTGACGTTTAAAGTCCAAAAGACAACGTAAATAGGTTTGCATCTGTACTTAGTACTAAATAAACGTAGAGTTTGGAAAAAGTAGAATCTACTACACTAATTACATAAAATTAGGGTTTGGAAATGATGTTGATCCTATTGTTTACTATTCTTTTGTAGAAGAGTGGATTGACTTTGGTCATATAATTTTAGTTTATGTGAAAAAATCTCATTATAAATTTTTAAAATAATTCCGTTATATCGAAAAAAAATCCTATGAGATAGAAAAAAATTCCCGTTAGGTCGAAAATGTTCTATCTCACGGGCCATGCGATATTTTCTATCTGTTGGGTTTTCGATCCGATGGACCTGAACCCGACCTATAGGCAAAAGGTAGTAGCAAATTGTTGACGTGCCACTTTATTACACATCTGCATGGTAGTGGAGTTGAGTCTAATACACAATTAAAAAAAAAAATGTTCTAGTTTTCATTTAACGTCCAAAGTATTATACGGTGGATATTAACTTGGCAAATGTTTTGGTGTGTTGATATCACTCCTTTGAAGGGCCGAACCATTCGGAACTTGGCGGCCCCTTTGGTTTTTGATATGATTTCTAATAACTGCAGGGCAAAGAGTACAATAACTTTGATATACGAACGGTAGAGAGTACAAACCAGTGGTATACTTAGCACGGAAAAGTCACGGAGGTTAAACAGAAACTGAAAAAAATTAACGAAATAAAAAAAAGGTTGTGCACTGATTGACGAATTGTGTAACGAACTGCTCGTTGATTTTGATGTTTATGATGTTTAGTTAAAACTAATTATATCTAGTAATTTATGTTTGGTAATTATTTCCAGTAATTATAGCTGGTAAAAACTAATTATTTCCAGATAATAAAAAATATATTATTTAGTTTGCTAACTGTTTTGCCGACTTCCCAAACATTGGAGGGTACTCGTCAAAGCTGGTGTTATTATACGTAGTTGCCTTTGCTGGATTTTCACCAGACAGTGTAAGAGAAGAAAAAATGGAAGAGCATCCTCCAACCTTTCGACAGTTGGCAAAAAAAAAATGATCCACAAAAGGAAATAATAATTTAATTAGCTTAAAAAAATAAAATAACGGGATATAATTTTGTATTTACTAGATGCAATAAGTGGAAATAATTACCAGAAATGAATTGTTTTAGCCAGACGTCCTTGAACACCTACAATACCACAAACATCAAAATAAAATACATCAAAAACGCTGGTCGATACCAAACGACGTGAAAAGAGAGAGACTGTAGTTTTCCCTAATTTCCGTTTTTGCGTTATAACATTCAGTGAAGCGTTCGTCTTTTCCCTTCCTACTCACCGTTGTTGCGTCATGGGGCAAATTCTCAGTTTCCTTCAACGAAGGAGCAATTCGGAGTCGAGTAACAATCTTTCAACGCAAATAAAAAATACAGAAACTCACAAAGTACAACACTGGGCTCGTTGCATAAGTTGGTTAAACTTGTATTTGTATTTTATTGAGCCTGGGCCGAAGCCATGCGCCCAAATCAAAATCACAACAAACATGTACACTTCAAGTCACACTGTAACCGATGGGCAAGGAGGAAAAGAAAAGCAGGGGGGGGGGGACATGGTGGAACGGAAGAGCCTGAAGAGCCTACAGTCTCACACCCGTCTCTCGGACGAAACGCAAAACCCCTCGCAATGCATCAACAGAAGCACAGGACAAAAGGTCCACATCGTTGGTAACAATGCGGTGCACCTTGCCACTCGATCAGCTTCGGCTGATATACTGAATTGTTACTGAACACCATGGTTTAACTGATACTAAAAAATGCGCATGATGCTGTGGTTATCATGTGATGCGTGGGCTGTTGTGGTTTTACCTATATGTTAAAGCATGGTAGAATTATGCAAAATAGGTCCACAATACCGAACACGCACACACTGTTGACTGTGAATTACCATCCTCCGTATTCAGTCGACAACCGTTACTGTTGATGATCGCAAAATAATAGCCATTAAAAACGTTAGTTTTTCATTTCGTGATTATTCTGCCATTGTGTTCACTCATAGACTCAGTCCTTGACAACAATGGTTGTAACAATGCAATTCTAGCTAGCAATACATGATGTGATAGATGGGGACTGAGACCAAATGCATGACGAGACGGGCTCTCACTCAGCAACCGTCCCCTCATGCATTGGCTCTCAATTCCGCATTCCATCCTACCATGCACTTGCGCTCAATTCGCATCCATCCCATCATCCATCTGGTATCAGCTGTCAACAACGAAGCGTTTAATTTCACTTGTTTGCCAAGTCGCGAAATCGGCAACAATTCGAACACAGTGATTATGTGTTCACGCTATCTCGTGGTAACACATTGTAATCTTCGTGAAATCTGGTGATAAATAGGGTATTCCTCGTACTGAAAGCAACAATGGCTTGGCCCTGCGCACTTCGACATTGTTGCTCTCAGTCCTCGGAAAATGGGTAACATTTAAGACATATTTCAGCACTAGCTGAAATTCCGTTATAAATGACGGGTTCTAAGACTGACGACGTTAGGCCTACATAATGTCATATGCCTAACGAAAACACCAATAACCCGAAAAATGAATTAGCAAGGTCAATATATGTCCCCACATTAAATTTGCGAAAGATATGACGACCTTAGGCCTAAGTAGTGGCATCAGTGTAACGAAAACAGGAGAACTTAAGGACCGGCCTTAGCCACTGCACGGCTTACCCAAGTGGCATAGCAAGAAATTATACTAAATTTGGGGAACTATAGGTTTCAGTCAGGTTTGTGAAAAATGCTTAACAGCAAAAGGGTTCCCAGCGCCCACCTAATTCCTCCTTTATTGACGCATATTTGGTTTGGGAAAAAAGGGTTAACAACAAAAGGGCCTCCGGCGCCCTCTTCTATTGACGCATAGCGACAGTGGACAGCGTTGATGCAGGTGTTCCTGGCGCCTCGGTGCGGCCATTGGTGTCGGTAGTGAGTGTAGTTTTTGTTTGGGCCTGGGTTGCTGGGGGAAAAACCCCTTTGAGGAAAAATCCGCAGAAGAGAAATTGGCTCCTATCAGCATATCAACACGAAAAGAAATTACACGGTTTGCGCATTGTACTTTGTTTGGCAACGCTTGCCTCCGTGTTTCAGCAGTACGGCTGATTGTAGAAATCGTTGCAGTCTCGGATTTGTTTTAGTTCCGTGGTTAAGATTGACTTTTCGCAACACATTACTTTCATTGTGCAATTGCCCATTTTCAGTCGTGAGGCCCTGAATATGAAGGCGCAATGCTTCGTCGTTGCATAACTGACCATTTTCTCATTTTTCCGTGCCGGGTCCCTCTGCTTTGAACAGATCACCAGTGAAACATCGTACACAATTTCTAAGTTCTACGCAGAGTTTGACGACATTTCTTCTCAGTTGTGCTGGCATGCACTGACACAAACCGACAGCAGATGGCGTTTGCGTACGTGTTATATAGAGACATAATATTTTGTTTGTTACTGATTGTTACGGGACTTGCCCTTTTTCTTTGCTACCGTGGCAAGAATGGATTCGCATTTGTTACTGATCGTTACAGCGCATAGACGAAACCCTTCACAGTTCCAGCTGCTCGCTTTTTTCTTTGCTACCGTCCCAAGAATGAACTCGCTCGCTCTCTTTCATTGCTTCGCGCTAGGTGTAGTTTTGGCCGGGTATGGTTTTTGCTGGCAGTTGCTATTGCTGGCATATTATGTATGATATAACTAATGTTACTCGGTATCGTATGCATAATGCTTTGCACTACCAATATAACAATATAGTATAGACTAACCTTATTTCACTTCCTCACCTCGCTACTATTCTTGCTGGCTAACGAGCTTGATAGTGGTGTAGCAGCCGTACATACCCGCCTAATCATAAGAGGTTAATACAGACATGGGTTTCTATTTTAGTTGTTGCTGCTAAAGTTGAGCCAAGTTCAAAGGGTTCAAAGGGTTTTGCAGCGAGCGTTAACCACTCCTGGCCATCTGCTCGACGAAACCCTACGCCACGTTAAAGTTTTCTTTAAAAAAAATTAATTATACTTAATTGTTTTAAACAGTGTGAACCTTTTTATAAGCATGTATCTTTTGTATACAGTTTATGATGTGTCATAACTTCATATTTATTATGGCTTTCTTACTAGCAGGTACTAAATTCCTACGTCAAACTACGGTATAACGATGTATAAACATCTGTTTAAGCATTGTTAACCGTCGTTAGGTAATTGGTTGACATCAAGATAAACCACAGCGATTCTAACAGATAGAATGGCTTAACCTATATTAAAGCATATTCCAGCTGCCAAGTGAAGTCGCAACCTCTAAAATATATAATATTGGCTGTAAAATATTAAAACTTCTTAGTAAGAGATTTATTTCTATGAATTTCTGTGCATTTACGAACAACACATAATCTGAAAACTCATTACCTTCGTTAAATATATAGTTGTGTTTATTAATTTAGTATTAAATATTTAAATATTGTTAGACTCATACTGAAAATCTGTTTGTTCAACAGCAATATACTTTGGATGTATTGAAAAATCCATGGTTGTATTGATATTGCATGGTTGCATTAACCACGGTTTAATATTGGGTAACTAAGGTTGCCTAGTGGTGTTGCTTTTTTACACCTTGTTTAATTCTTGGCTGACAGTGTTCTGAACAACAGTGTAGTAACAACAATTTTTGATTAGTAGAGCAGCTGTGTTTGGATCATAGTGTCATACTTCACACTTATTTTTAATCAGTTAAGTATCTGTTTTCGAACTCGATCTTTCTTTTTCAATACCTGAATATGATGGATAATGCCTGTCACTCCAAGCACATGTAAATCTGAAAATTAAGTCAGTTCTTATGAATCAGGGTATCTAAAGATAAATACATAAAGATAAATAGAAATTTGATAACGTATAATGGCAATGAGGTTTCCAGAAGGGACGGGGTATCATCCTCTAACACTGGTCCCACATTTAAAAGGAAAATTAAAGACAATAGTTAGTATTATGAACAGAACAAAAACTTTTTTTAAATCCACAAGCTCGTAATTTGTACTTGGCGAACACACTTATTGGCAACTTGTTTTGCGAGTAGGCCTACGTGTTGTTTAGCTTGCAATTTTTATCTATCCTCATTCTTGTTACTATACTAAAATTGTAGTCTTGTTTACAGGCTAAAGATGGGCTATATGCAGCTTATGAACTCTTACCAGAAATAAACAATTTTACAGCAAAATGGGTTAAAAAAAAAACAGTTTTTCACTGAAAGTTTATTCTATCACCCAACTTCAATAAGAATAAATAGCTCCGGAAGAAAACTAACTTCAATGTAATTACAGATTTGCAGTCATGTTTTGCCTTCCTGAACTAAACTCCGTTTCCACACAATACATATCGTCCCAAACTCCTACTGCAAACAACCAATTAGTTCGATTCTACTGACAAGCCAAAGGTTTTATCTTTCGCTATTGCCTCAGATGGATTTTCCACAGTCATATTTGTACTTGACATACTTCTAGCCGCTGAAATTCCACTCTCCATCCGTTTAGCTGAGAACTCTAACCGTGCAGCAGTAGTGCCACTAGCATAAAAGGAAAAGTGTAAAAATCAGCAAAAATAATCACGCTAAACAGAAAAATTAGCGACAGTTCCAATTTATTTCTTTCCTCTCTCTCTAAACATTTCGAGTACAAATCCCCCTAAACCCCCGAAAAAAAAAACATTACTCGTGTTTTGCAAACCCCTTGTTTGCAAACAAGCACTTATTTCTTGTGTTGCCTCTTGGTTGCAAAGACCAAAAGTAGTTTCGATTGCATCTCACAGTCTACGTTCCTTCTCCAGCTCGCTCGGATCCGGAAGCGTTAAAAGCGCCCCCTTTTCAGTAAACAGCAATGGCGACGGGAGTGAAATCAATCACTGTCACGGCAGCTTTACTCAATCCCCGCCATTCTCTCTCTCACACTCACTCCCTCACCTCTCTTTCAGGCAGCCAACTTAATCGATAACTGCTCTCGTGTTAGGCCTAACTCGCTTTGCTTCGCGAAATGTCATTTGCACTGATATCTGAAGCCAACGCCCCCGTTCATGAAGGCCGCAGTGATATACTATGTAAGCTATAGGCTATAGCTGGATGGATGCAACACCGCTGGACCAAAATGTTGTTTCTCATAATCAGACCTAGCCGTTAGTATGACGTGTAAAATGACATGCGCCGGAAGCTACAGCTATATAGGCTCGATGGTTGGTGGTTAAACATGACGTTCCGTTTCAAGAGGTGGGGTTAATCATGAAACTAGAATTGTCCCACCTCACCAAAGTTACAGCTAACTCACCTAAGCCTACAAAGAGGAGAATTAGTCTCATCCTGCGGAGGAAAGGTTAATCTATCTAATCTTTTGAATATCTCATTTCAAGAAGGAAAGTGTTAATTAATGTAGTACGGTATGGAAAGGGATGACATCACATCACGGAAGTCGAGCTGTATAGTTCTTGTTCGATTAGATAACCATTATTGGTATTAATGAGGTGAGGAGAGGGAAATCAAATAGAAAATCTCGAGTGTTAAAGAGTATAGAGGAACCTTAATTTCAGTTAATTAGTCAACGGAAGAGAGAGTTGACTTTATCTTCCCCTAGCGAAAAGAATGATTTAACGTCATGAAGGGCAATTTCGATTCCTAATTTCGTGACCATAACTATTTAACGGAGTTCAAGTTACTCAACTTCTGAATACCGTAACATGAACCGAATTCACGCAGTATTTTTCAAAGTCTGTCTTCCCCGTAATGAAGGCTTACTCCGTAAATCCGTTGTTGTTAGATTTACATTGTACTTGATGCTGCAGTCACATTTTATTTATATAGACCGGACCCGAAGTAAGGGACGTCCGAATCACATGGTGTCAGTCAACTACTTCCCTTGATGTAATTCTGTGAAGATGTAAATATACTGATGGTGGCGTACTGGTCTGTTTCAAGTGTTTGCGAAATTGCTTCTTTGGCCTGCTGCTGACCTAGGAATCAGTAAAAATGTCTAGTTTTGGATGATAGACGAAGTGTACATACAAGGTGTAACTAAACGTCAAGACTAAGTTTAATGACACCAAAACAATAAAAATCCGTATACACACAAGTCCGAACTCCTCCTGTTGAAATTAAATACCTCGTCAATTTTGCCCGCACCTCGCAAGCATTGGCCGTAAGAGCCGGATATCTGCATTACTGAAACAGGTGATAACGCCGTCGTTAGCGGCGCCAGTGCTTCCCAGTAAGCAATAGCTTATGAAATAGTATTTGTCTGGCCACTGTAGGGCTCTGACATCTTGGCATGCATCTTCAACTGGATGACTTAACTCGCGAGGTTTGTAACTTTGGGTATGTAGACTTTCTTAATAATTTCAATGCTTCTTTAATGTTGCTTTCACTAAAAAGGGTAAGTGAACAACAGTCGACTGAGAACTAACAGTGTGGCAGATGTAACTATATTCAAATTTTAACACGAACTAGTTAGTTCAGGATTAAAACACGTAATGGTCCACAATGAAACATCAATAAATCTTTTATAATTTAGTATACAGGATGTAGCTAACATGTCTGGTTAAACTTTAATGACGGACCCTAGTCATGATAACTAAGATCCGTCATTAAAATTTGAATACATTTTAGTTACATTCTGTACATTTTGCACACTTTGCCCTCTATAAAGGATTTGTTGATGTTTCATTAATGTTGACCATTACGATTTTTATTCCTGAACTTTAAAAAAAAAACAGTCAACATGGTAGAGCTAAATGAGCGGTTTCTGCATTTACTTTTTCGTGTTGAAATTTGAAAATAGCTATCACGCCTATGCTGCTAACTATAAGAACTCCACTCACCGCAGCGAGTCAGTCAGTCATGAGTCAGTCAGTCGATTGTTTTTCAATCATTGATCCAACCATCCAACCATTTCGCCTTTCATTTCAGTTCACTCGTTTCAAAATCGTTTCAAAATCACGTACCTAACTGCTGGAAAAAGAAAAGAATGAGAAAGAAAAAAAAAACAAGGTGGTAGGTTCTTCTCGCAGAATAGAACTGTTTGATGCATGTGCCAACAACAAGCCAGCCCCAAGTTGCCATCAAAACTCTGAGACATTTCACCTGCCTTGCAGCCCTTCTATTTGCCAGCTCAACCGGAGCAGCAGCCATCATGCAATATTAATTCCTCCAAGCCCTCGCAGCTGTGATTAGCAACACATTTTGCTGGCAACAGAGCTCCAAGAGCTACAGAGAGCTCTTTTGCTTCCACCCCCTGCACCACCTCTGCTACCACTTCCCCGATTCCTCTGTTTCACTCCAAAAAGACACAATGCGAAGGGGGGAGGGGTGAAGAGGAAGTAGAAGAAGAAGAAAAATATTGCCGCAATCTCGTTTTAGATTTTAATAATTGAGAAGGTTTGTGTCGAACCCCCTTAGGGAGTAGAGCGTTCTTTCCCTAGAATCTACTTTCTGACAAAACCAAACTGCCGCTTCGCTGCGTCTTACCTCCACCAGGCCATTTTCCGTTTCTTCAGTTTAAGTATTATATTGAAATGGATGGCACCTTTATTTTGTTGTTTTTGTGTTTAAGGGTTTGGGCAGTTTTTTTTTTTTTTAGAAGGGTGTGAAGGTTCTGAAACGTCTAAAACGATTTATTCTAACTGGCCACAATATGCAGTCATTCACTCGTATGGAACGTGTACGACACAGAAGCGGACATTCGTGGAAAGCTGAAATGGAAAGCGAAGTGAAAACTCTGGAAAGACAGAAGAAGTGCAGGGCATATCAAAGCAAAAATATTGTGGGTGTGTGGGTGGGGGTGGGGGCGGTAAGCTGTAATTTCTTTTTCGAAAAAAATTATGGACTTATATGGTTATTTGTCAACCTCAATTTGTAGTTTTTCGTCCCACCTCCCTCTTTTTCTGACAGACGTTCATTTTTTTTTTGGTTGAGGGCGTCACTCCCCCCCCCCCCCCTCCACTCTTACCTTCCTATGTTTTACTGTCTCATTTGCTGCTAGAATGTCTGTGTAAAACGCGGCTATTGCACCGATGATTACAATTGGAAGGAGGTCCGGTGCAAGCCAGTTAGGTTAATGATACACGTGGTTGTTTTAAAAATTGCTTACAAAAAGTATGTCTGAATAAATTTGTACAAAGAAGGTTATTTTAGGATAAATTAGTCAGTCCTATGATGGTATCAGTCTGTAACTATATTTTAAACTGTATTTTAAGTTATTTTAAATTATTTTTGAGCTATTTAAGTTATTTTAAATTATTTTTGAGCTATTTAAGTTATTTTAAGTTATTTTTTTTTAGCTGTAAAGTGTTTTTAAATTGAAATTTGTATGTAACGATAAAATCTAAAATGTGTTAGTGTAAAATTCGGACCATGTAAGTGGCTTGTCTTATTGGACCCCGTTTTTGCTTATGCACAAATAAATTTATTTGTTATTATTAGTTGGTTGTAATATGGTCCCAGCTGTACATCTCTGGCTTCCGACAGACCCCGAGTTCGATCCTGGTGATGGGAAGTGTATATGTACGGGTTTTCCTCCGGTTGTTTCCCGCCCGTTGCGAGAGGGTTTCCTCCGGGAACTCCGGTTTCCTCCCTCAAGCGGCAAAAAAAAAAAAAACTGTCATAATGGTGATGCCTCTTCCACTTAACATCTGTCGCTTGGGAATTTGGGTGGGTGGATGCGCCGTGCATCGTCTCTATATTATTTACTTAGTGCAACAGATAGCTTACGCAGCTATATTGTATACGTGTCATGAGACAACTGGCCCACTTGATTAAACCGATATACCTTCTCGCCTTAATTAAGAGAGAGACACAATGGGAAGGTCAAAATCTATACTTAATGCACGGTGGTGACGTCACGCCAACACACCCCAATGCTAAAAGTGTAGCCGTTATATACGGTTATTCTGAAAACCCACACACGTGACCGTGGGTTAATTTTGATAACCCACACTTTTTTTGATAACCCACACTTTTTTCGATAATCTAACACTTTTTCCGCGCTCCACACAATCACTGCTCTACCATGTGACATACTTTGCAAAACTACCGTACACAACACAAATTCAACCAACATAAATAAGCACATTTGCAACCTGCGACATTTATCGTACTAACACGAAAAAAAAAAAACCTCGCGTAGGCTACTATGCTAGGACCCCACCCATGGAGGAATGGCTTAATCCGCCAACCTTTCGCTCCGACAGTACTAAAACTAGGCTACCGGCACTTGTAAACACACCTAAATACACCTAAAAACTTCGATACTCAAGCGAACAGCACATTTGTAACCTGGCGACATTTTCCGCACTAACATGAAAAAAAAAACCCCGCGTACTAACCCCCTCCCCACCCCCATCCATGAATGAATAGTCCAAGCCGAACCCGACAACCTTTCGTTCCGACGGTACGAAAACTAGCCTACTGACACCTTCTAAACACACCTAAAAACCTACGAGACTCAGCGAATTGTGCATTTTATACGCTATATCTTATTTAAACTAATAAAGTAGAAAAAAATACGGTTTGACCTTAAACACAAACGTCGGTGACTGTGACTGGATATAGGGACGTCCTCGCGTACGTGAGACTTTCGTAGACAGGAAGTTTAAACCGGAAGTTTGAGTTCAGGATTTAACGTCATAATTCACAAATAAAATTTTTAAATAAATTTTTTTTTAATCTCAAATAACTAGATATGTTGGCTCGACGTCACACCTTAGCATTAAAACACATATCCGTGAACTAGACCGGATTATCCCGAAATAATTGATCGTCTGCTCGAAACGGAACAGTCCAAAGATCAAGGGGTAGCAAAATCGAACTCGCGCTGGCGCGCTCGTGCGATTTCTCCACCACTCGATCTTTGGACTGTTCTGTTTCTCGCAGACGATCAATTATTTCAATTATTTATTAAACCTTAACAGATTACTTCCATTAAGGGCAAATTACAAGTTTATGGTGAACAGGAAGCAATTGACAAGATGAATACGTCACTAGCTCACTGATAAAGGTGGATTTGCAGATAGCCCCCCCCCCCCCCCCCCCCCTAAAAAAAAAAATTTCCTTGGCTTTTTTTTTCAGGAGAAACGTTTCAGGTAAAAATGCAGGATAGGCCTGTGATCAGAATACGCTGAAAGTAAGATGGGCGGTTGAGAAAATAGGGAGAGTGATTGGTTTAAAGGTTTGGGCTTTCGTATGCGTAAATAAACTTGTTTTTCGGGATTTGGGGGGGGGGGGGGGGGGAAAAATTTTTATTGAAGCTAGTAAGTTAGTTGTAGTATTATTCAAAAGTACATGTTACCGACTGAAAGACATGACGTAAATAACGGCGGGGGAAGGGACAGGGACAGGAATGAAAGTGCCCCCAAAGAAACATCTTCCAAAATATCTATTTATTCCATGTTTTCGTCAAAACGCTCTTTTCTTTATGGTACTATACATTTCACAAAACAAGAAAAAAAATTGCACCTTAACAATAAAGTGGTCGTACGTTTTCCAGTAGCAGGGGGTCGTAGAATGGAGTGTAATTTTTCGACCCCTCCCCAGAAGAAAATGTTTATTTTGGATACAGGTGCCGGCATGTATAAACTATGCAGTGCCTCCTTATTAGGCCTCCTCCCACCTTATTTTCAGAGTATCCTAATCGTAGGTCTATCCTGTATTTTTCCTGAAACGTTTTACCTGAAAAAAAAAACCGATGA
>JAHWFP010209565.1:0-14128 GCA_023313725.1 Lithobius niger | reverse complement strand
CCCCCCCCCCCCCCCCCCCCCCCCCCCCCCCCCCCCCCAAAAATCTTCGTAGTTCCAGGTGGCAGAAATATAAATCCGCCTTTACGAATGAATCAGTAACGCAAATTATTCTTGTCAGTTGCTCTCTGTTCAGCATAAAACTGTAATTAAATCTTTGATGGGAGTAATTTGGAATAATTGTAATGATTTATGAATCTATTAAAAAGTGCTGGCATTCGTTAATGTGAATGTCCAGGGTTTTCCCGCCTTTGGAAATGAAGTGTGGGCATTCGTAACAACAATGCGTTTTGCATTGGGCAATTGTCACGACCGGGCTGGATGTCACTCAAAGGGTAACAGCGCCGGAATAAAAAATAATAACCGTAAAATCAGAAAATAATCACATACCGAACGTGACTTACTGTGTTGTGAATGATGGCTGAATGCATAGGCCGAAACCGTATCGTTTACGTTGTTTTCTATTGTAGCATCCAGTCCTGAACTACACTCATTTACTTTCAATGATTGACGCAGGAAAGACTCGGATCACATACGTGCACTCGCTTGTAGAGGCAACCCCTAAGCTTCACTGCCCGGCAGTTAAAACGTTCAGGGAGGACATTCTTGCTATTTTGTTTTCCTCGTAACTATTGTAACTATGATCCCATTTTCAATCTGTTTTCGTAGTTTGTCATGTTTAATGCTCACGCACAACTTTGTAATTCACATTTATGCTCTATCTTGTACCGTTTGGAAGATATAATTCGGTTGACCTTGAATTCAGTTTTCAAGGTCATTAAAAATGTCTTCATCGGCTTCGCCATATCTAACTTACATTACAAGTCTACAGAATTAGCATAGGAATACAATAATGGCAGTTATTTAGGTGTGACCAGACTTTTGCCTCAATTTTGTATATATTTCGCTTATGAGCAGACTTAATGATGATGAGGGTTCAGGATTAAACAAACGAAGCTTCAACAAACAACAAGAGAGCGAGAAGGTTTATTCTTGCCACGGTAGCAAAGAAAAAGGGCGAACGGTCGACAATGAGAACTGATATGCGCTAAAAATTAAAAACAAACGCTATTGCTTCAATAATGCTGGCTATTAGAGCCGAGTTGGATCAGCAGGAATCGGCTAGACCGGCCTATGTTACGCCAGGGAACAACTAGTAGCCTAGTACGTGTTTTTCTGAATGTGACAAAGTAACTTTGAAGAAATAAATGAACTTTCGTTTAGTCGTAACAGACATAACTAAACTTTCTGGCTGGTGATCCATATCATTTAGCTCCATAAGAACCTAATTTTAATGCTCTGAAAAATTATCCGGGACTTATTTCTTCGTCAGTTATGCCTACGTGGCAATATGGAAAGTCCATTCTATCAACTCTTCGACGGAATATTTCACCCAGTCCATATTTACGTCAAATAAATGCCGTGTATAATAATATTCCTAAGTGGTCGTTTGTTTGCAAAACATTTTACTCCAATACAATACAAATAATTGTCGCGTTAATGTATCTTATGATTTTTTTTAAACAAAAAGCACTTGTAACGATTGAATAAAAACAGAAAGTTTCAAAGCAAAATGCACAGAAATGCTGCGTTTCAAGATTATTGCATCTCGTCATCAAGCAAATATTATCCTAGTGGATAAAGTGTTTTAAATGTGTGTTTGACTTTATCCACTTGGATAATTTTTGCTTGATAACAAGATGCAGTAATCTCGTAACGAAACATGTCTGTGTGTATTTTGTCGCACCATCGAGCTTTCTGTTTTGACTTAATAACCCTCTGTCATACTGGCTTCCGAGGGATATTTCGGTAGTGTAAGTAAAAGCACAAGACTACTACAGGACAAGACTACAGACTTCACAACTCCCTGTTTCATTTGAGCGGAAGTAAAAACTTGAAACTATTTTCGTAAAACACTTTACTAATAACAACTGCGTATGAGCTTACCTGCCCAGTGTGAACGTTGCTCAGACTATTTTTAGATTAGGGTATTCTCAAACTGGTGGGATCAGATCATTTACACAGCTTTGAAATTGTACTCTAAATTAAAAACTGATTTCGGTATTCTGACTATTCTAAATCAACGACACCACAGCACAGAAAAATACAAAAAAGACGTACGCTAGATTACAGTTTTTTTGAAAGAACAATACGTTTGTGAAGGGGTGTTGTCGTGCAATTGTATCCGAAAGCAGTATCTTTTACAACACTTAGAACTTCATCAAAAGGACAAGCTTTGCTGCATCGCCATCTGCTGACAGTCATTGCAAACCTTTCAGCCTTACAAATTCACTGCTTGGCATAAAAAAATGGAGCCACTTCCGGTACTAAATGTAATTTATGGTTGACGTTTCTGGCAATGCTTAGATGATCTTTCATTCACTTTAACCTATACAAAACCTCTGCTATTATCATCATCAACGTCATATTATACATAAACAGTCAAGTCAATGTCCATTTATCTCAAAAGTCCAATGAATTCTTCCAGCAGCGTGAAACACAAAAGAGTCGGAGGTGGTGGTGGTTTGAGTTGTTGGAGAGGAGACGAAGAAGAGAATGGGGTTAAAGGGGTCGCAGTGACTTTTAAATATTACCTTCCCCATTCATGGAGAACCCTTTCATCACGAGAACCGTACCACACGCAGGAACCTCTTCGTCTTGAACTCTCATACTTCTTCCATGCTTATTAGTTTTCTCACTGGTTCATAACTCACACCTAATGACTCCTTTCATTTAAATAATGCATCCTGCTCCAAACTTGGTTATTGACTAAAACGAATGGCTACTTGAGACAGGAAATTCAAATATTAGCAGCCCTGGGCGGGGTACAAACAATGCATCATTCATTTGAGTGGATAGCAAGGAACACTGACACCAAAGCCCATTATGTATACGCTAGCGTTCATGTTTAGCGTGAACTTAGTTGTGCTCCCCCTATTTTCCAAGAGAGAAAAGGTACGACGACGATGGCAGTGAAGGGCAGTTTTGCTTTATAAATGGCAAACGTCTGTGGCAGGGGTTCACGTTTAAGTACAGAAATTAATTTACTGGTGATCTTGTTGGTTAGATCGTGCAAATGGTTATATTTCTTGGATGTGTAGCTTTTTTATATACGACTTGCTATAGTTTTGAGTTTCTTAGATCACAGCAAACTAATTTTAAAAATAAAGAGTAGGATGTAAGGTTCATCGACAAAACTAAACTTATATTCGGGAAAAAAGGAAAAGTGTAGGTAACGTATAGTTTTACGATAAGTTAACTAGACTGGTTTTGGACCTAGGTAACCTAAGTTTTGGACCTTGCTGTTAATGGCCGTTTCTTCAATAATGCCCGGGTCCGAGTGGGTTTACAATTGAGTAAATGCACTATCTTTTAACAGAGCATTTATGAGGCTACCACGTCAGTATTTTAACCACGTCAGTATTTTAACCACGTCAGTATTTTAACTATGCGACGTTACCAATCCAGGCAAGATTATAATCATAAACTATTCTCTATTTATCGAAATTTCAACATATAGTATTGCATGTTAAAACACAGAGTTTGGTTAAGGTTGAAGCAGCATGTTTGGTGTTTAAAAGTACACAAATAATCCTTGTAGATAACCAGAATACACAAATAATTCGGGGAGGTACACAAAAACACACAAATGATTCTGGTATACAGAAAACACAAATGGGGCTGGTCGATATACAGTAACACTCAAATAATGCTGGTAGGTATACGGAAATACACAAATGCACCTGGTACACTGAAATACGCAAATGACCTTTAAGTATACAGAAATACAGAAATGATCCTGGTGTTCAGAAATACACAAATTATCTTTGTATACATAATTGCACAAATGATCCTGGTAGGTATACAGAACTACACAAACGATCCTTTGACGGCCGCTCAAGTTTTACAATGCAAATTTATTGAAATGTTGTCAGTAATATTTTAATAAAATTGCGTGTTTCGAATCGTCATCAATACAAGGTTAAAAAGGGGTGAAGATTTAAAAGTGGGCATATTATTTAAATATGTCTTCAATCATTGATTAAAAGACGATATGCTTGTTTTTAGACGCACATTAATCTCTTATTAATTTTCCTGAATAATGATTAAAATCATTATCTCTGTTTTGGTTTTTGACTGATATCATATCAAAAACCAAAACTGGTAAAAGGGGCCGCCAATTTCCCAACGGTTCGGCCCTTCAAAGGAGTGATATCAACACACCAAAACATTCGCCAACTTAATCGCACCGAATAATACTTTGGACGTTAAATGAAAACTTCAACATTGCTACCGAAATTAGCAATGTTCTAGTTTTCATTTAACCTTCGCATTATTAAGCAGTGCGATTAACTTGGCGAATGTTTTGTTGTGTTGATATCACTCCTTTGAAGGGCCGAACCGTTGGGAACTTGGCGGCCCCTTTTACCAGTTTTGGTTTTTGATATGATAAAAATGACAAATTCTCCTGCGCAGTATAAGTTATCAACATTGGTTGTCAGGAGCATTGATGTCTTCAACATTTCTGCTAATAACGAATCACAAGACGCCAAACTGATTCGTAATATCTATTGCCAATTATTGTAACAAATTATAAGAATTAAAGCAGTAATCGGGACTCATTTCGGGATTCATACTTTTATACACAAATAAAACTAAGTGCATTAAAAATAAAGAACAAGAAAATTAAATCCATATAACAATAAAAGCGAAATCGTCACACCACTGGCCCCTTCAAACACTGGTTGTTCAATTCATCCTGTCAGTACAGGCCTAGGGTAGGTTTTGTACCCAACTCTGACTGGCAGAACATCCACCCTAAAGAGACGAGAATAAAGGGAATAGAGTGCTTCACGATAAGCATCTTGTAACTCTCAGAGTCAGTCGGGATGTTCCTAAGCTCAGTGGTGCTAGAGGCCACGGAAATACGGCCCCAAACTACCCTCAAATGCGTGCATGGTGGTGCAATTGGGAGCAAGCAAGAGAAGGCAAGCGCGCATTACCATTCTCAGGGCAACGCCGGTATAACGGTGAAAAAGGGCCATGATGGCGATGCAGGCGCCACCTATCTGAGGGGAAAACAAGCCGCATTACAAGAAAACAATGAAGAACCAGATTTTAAAGGGGGCAAACTGTTCTGTGACTAGACAAGGTGTTACTTTGATTTTTGCATCGTCAACAGATTTGATGAATTGGTGTGCCATGTTAATATAGTTTAAATGCTTCCGTGCTAAACTAACTGCTCTAGTGTTTACTTAAACATTTTTAAAGGAGAGTGCACGTTCATAAACTAAGACTAATACAGCCAGCCCCTCGTGGCAGTTCGCATTTCTAATTATGTAATGTTTTTAACTTTAACACTGTCAAGCAATCCTGCATCATTCCCCCATGCAAATATCACCCCCCCCCCCCTACCTCACAAATAAAAACCGATTTTAAGTCGAAATACAGTTTCTGATTTAAAAAAAACTAACATGACAGGAAAAGAAGAAAGTCATGAGCGATCGGGTGTTACGTGGTATTGCTGGCTGAAAACATTAAAGCCATGATTAGCTTATTAACGTTTTCTAGAAAAAAAATTGGTGCGTACATCGTTGACATTTATATAGGGGTTACTGGATAATTTAACGATTTTTTTTAAATACGAAATATCAACTTAGTAACGTGCCTCTCAGTCTCAGATTATGGCGTGCCTCTTAAATTACTCGGTTCATAAAATATTACAGTAAGTATAAACAATAAAATGTATTAATTGTTGGGCTTAAACATTATCCCAACACTGACACCAACGTATATCAATGCAACATATAGTCGGCATTCTCAACACCGTATTTTGTCACATACAGAAAATTAATGGTTTTTAACGGAACATGAACCCAAACTTGGTCATCTGCTCTACGACTACGAGAGGGACAATTTAACTGGAGAAATTGATGGTGTCAGCCCAAAACAACACTTCTTAAGGATTTCTTTCTACAGTATGTCCCAGAAGTCCCGTCCACCCAAAATAAAGGGCTGTATACTGGAAATGAGTTGGTAATAACAACGTTCCCATATGGCGAATCCGATGACGGTTCCCAACTGACCTTGGAGGTCGTCTTTAAGGTCATCCAAAATTTATCTCCTAAACTATTCAAGATACGGACATAAAGTAAATTAGAAAGTTGTTTGGGATTAAAACACAAGGCCAACAAAGAAAACAGAAGTGAAATCGCGCCGCAAATACGGAAAATATGGCCAAAACAACGTGGACCCTGCAGGGGAGCTAACTAAGGGGCAGCGAGAGATAAGCCTAGAAATTGATCAAATACAGTTATGATTTATTTACGTTTAAAGGTGTGTACATTCTTCTCTAATGAATACAAGTTTCTTCATTACGTTAAGGTGATAACGCAAATACGATAATGTAGAACAAATTTAAATACATAAAGCAAATTACCAGAAAATTTTTAACAGAAAATTTTAATCCTACTTTTTAGCCATTGCGGTTGATTTATTATGGTTCTGCACTTAGTGGTGCACCTTGCCGATAGTCACTCAGAGCAGAGGGGAGCAGTACCTAAAGTTTGAACATTTTTCATTACTTTTTTTAAATTTGTAAGAGCAAATTCCATTAAAAGAAAGTTATTTAGAGTGTTCCCAAACTTGCTCTTTGGGGGCACCAAACTTCATTGGGTGGGGAGAAGGGGGGGAGGCACGTGCCCACGGAACCCCCATGCACTTTAGCCCCTGCCTTCACACAATTACTGAAATCGGGCACAGAATTTCTAATAGTCGATCGTTAGTGCTTTAGTACACAGCCACGTGATAATGCAACAAGTGATTGCTTATCGCTACCCCTTGGTTGGCTCCCCTGCAATGTCTAAGTTGTTTTGCCCATATCTTCCGTGTCTGTGGCCCGCTTTCAGTGCTGTTTCCTTTGTTGAACTTGTGTTGCAATCCCAGACAGCTCTCTAATTTACTTTATGCCCATATCTCGAATAGTTTAGGAGATACATTTTGGATGACCTTGAAGACGACCTCCAAGGTCAGTTTGGGAACCATCATCGGATTCGCCATAGGTGATTTCCTATTGGAGTACGTTGTTATTACCAACTCATATCCAGTATATAGAACTTTATTTTGGCTGGACGGGACTTCTGGGACATACTGTATTTTCACCGTGTACATTTTGTGATGTTAAACGCCACTTTCATCCAATTGGTTAGTATACTTCTGATGTAAATGGAAAACGTAGCAAATTATGGAGTAATCAATTTCCAGGATGTCAAGAAGTAGCGTTTTTATTATCACGACTTCAAACGACCTAAACACTTGGTGGGAACCCTTTACATGTTTTGTTTCGGACATTTCCCGTACAATATTCGCTTTCTAAGAAAATGTTGTTGTTTTTTAAGAAAACAGTCTGCATTAAAGACTGGCCTTGTGGTGATACAAGATACACTAGTTCGAGAAACAACTGCCCCTACTAGGACTCGAATCCAGGAATTACCGGTGACAAGGCCGGGCGCTCTGACCACTGCGCTACTGGGGTGGATACTGGCTACAGGCTCCAGCCGAGCTAAGTAGCTGTTCAGTCTTTCTCAGTGGTGACCTACAGGTCACGAACATACATACACCAGAAGGGAAAGCAACATTGCTTCTTGGTCTCCACACTAGAGATAATGCGAGGAATAAATAAAGAATAAATCACAATATAAAGGATAAACGACGCAAGTCTGCATTAAAGACTGGCTTTGTGAGGATACGAGATACACTAATCTGAGAAAAAAAATAAAGTCAATTGCCCCGACTGGGGCTCAAACCCAGGACTTTCCGCTGACTTTCTTTCTCAGATCAGTATATCTTGTATACTCACAAGGCCAGTCTTTAATGTAGACGGTTTGCTTCGTTTGCACTTTACTTTTGTGATTTATTCTTTATTTGTTGTTTTTGCGGAAATGAACCCAAACCGGGTCATCTGCCCCACTACTTTTTACCAAAGAGATGCAGCAACAATTACCATACTACAATGGATCCGGATCATGCAACAATCAAAAGCTGTGTAAGGTCGTATTCCTTTACATGTTTCTACTTTCAACAGAGGACCTTGTATGCATCGCCTTTACAGTTCGGTGTCGACCACGGTCGTCTAATGATTAATGCGTTACTGTTTTTAAAGAACATTAAAAAAGTACCGACTCTGCAGATGTTCATGGCGCTGCCCTAAGACTCTATGTCTTTTTTTTTCTTTTTCTGCTTCAACCCTCCCATTCCTGATCATAGCGAACCGACAATAAAAAGACGACGTGCAGATTACGGTACCACTTTAATAGTCCGTGTCGGTTGGGGAGGTTACAATGCCTGCATGTTGTCATCTTCCTCTCGTTATCGCTAGGCGTCGCTTTACTTCCGTCCGTCCGTCTTCTCGTCTCATCTCATCTGCAAGCGGCGCTGGTAGCGTTGCTAATGGCGACGAAGGAAGCAAGCTAGCTTCATATAGATCTAAGGCCGCGTGCAGTATGGAAGCAAAGCCACGTGAATTATTGGTAGCGTCATGAAGCCTGCTGAGCTCCAGACACCTTTGCACGAAATTCGCCCGAGTCACCCATTCACTGAGAAGGCATTAGTCAAGCATTTAGCGCAGGTTTCAGAAGATCCCCTACCGAGCTAGAACGAGGTAGAGAGTGAACCTGAAGCCCTGACGAAATACGGACTTTAAGAGCCAGGAAATGATGCCCCGTTCCCAACCCACGCGTGGGGGAAGAGGGGGTTGGGGAGAACTTAAATGATGGACAATCCCCATTTTTTCGTTTAACGTTGTTTACGATTCCTGACTGTTTGTTTAACCCCCTAATGGTGATGAAGAGGATGGGGCTGGCTAGTGTTTGCGGAAAGAGAAGTAAGAGGCGTATGAAGCGAATTTGTAACGTTGAAAAGTTAAGGGACCAAAACAGAAGAAAAAATATATGCAGGCACCAACTTGAAGAGGCTATGACAAAAAAGCGGGTGTGAAGTGGATCTAGCAAAGAATGAAGAGGAAACTTAAAATAAGAAGAAAATGGAAAAGGATGTGCAAATAGAGCTGTATTAAAGAGGCTTGTGCATCAACTGTAATCATTCCATTACACCTTGAAGCCATCTAAAGTCAATCATATCACTAACGCTTAGGAAGACTCCAAGAAATGTTTTCAAATAAAAAACATATGGACCATGCCTATGACTATGGAACATGGCTTAGCGTCCAAGTAAGTTGTATTAATGCAAGACGTACTGTAGTAATCATGAGTAGGTACTTTCAGATTAGATTTTTCGCACAGTTCGTCTGTGTCTCGTAATTCAAACTAATCTAATACCATACAGCTACTGCCTTTGTCGTTAAAGGTGCTGGTCACGAAATAACTTGGCTAATTCCCTTTATCGGAAAAGGCTGAAAAATTTAGCAGCACTCAGGCATGGGTAGCCCTAAGTAAATACCAAGTTTGTTCCAAATCTGATAACCGGTTTAAACAAAATGGCCTGGACAGACAGAGAGTGTCTCAAAGTCTAAAAATGCTCTAAAGTCTAAATAAGTCTAACATTTCGTGCTAGTCAGCATACCTTTCTTCTAGAATGGTGACCTCCAGTTTCCAGCAATATTCTAGATCTGTAGTCATTCGATCATCGTCCATTGCTCGTTCGTGGATAACCTGTAATCATTTCTGGAAAAAAAAAACATACAAATCCATATAGACCTCCGTGCTACTGAGATTACCTTTTCCCCCAAAATGGTGATATTCAATTTCCAGTATCATTCTGGCATGAATGCATGGTCTGCCTTGCCAGCACTTCACTACACATAAGAGAAAGACAGATAATGTTAGTAACTAAGTCAAACAGTAACCGAATTGTATTTTTAAATCGATAATACTTTTTAATTAGTTAAATTGCGTTTGGTGAGAGCATTTTAAAATTATGCTTTAAAGAGGTGACATCCTAATCGCACATATCGCTTTCGAAATTATCGTACCATTATGAAAAAAAATGTCCACACAGACGCCTATAGTTTCTTTCGTTTTCACGTCGTAAGTAACATTATCAACGCAGCATGACGATTAGTTCTAGGACTTCGCAGCATCATCCCGTTATGCAAGTGATCTGTCCAGATTTGTTGTTGTGGTCACGAATACACATTGGTGTTCTGGATTCTGGTTGAACCAAGGCCATCAGCAGAGCAACGAGCATTCAAGATTACCCTACTCAAGCAACAATATTCAAGATCAAGACTTATCGGATCGCGATGTATTATGTTCTTATAATCTGCCAATTTCAACATCTCAGCCATCGGGTAACTATTAGCAACCAGTCTTTTGTAGCAATGGTGTTTTTAAGCTCTTGCTATGGGCTACACTGAATCGAATGCTGAGATCTCTCAGCCCGGCGGGCAGTAGCTGCAGCTGGTAATAAACATAGCTGGGCAGTCAGTAATGGTTTCCAGTGTTCTCCGGACAGAAAAGTGTCCACTTTTGCCATCAACAAACACTGCACTCAGACCCTTGCCTGCACTTGGAATAGGGTCAGATCCCTGTACTCCCATGGGCACGTTTCCTGGGTCTGGTGCTCCATTCTAGGCTGACTTGTCTTCCACACTTGCGTCAACTTACTGACAAGGCTTTGAGGGTGCTTTACATCTCACGGGTTCGGGGATGTGGCTCACACTACCATGCCGTGCCTCTACTGAGCCCTTGTCCTGAAGCAAACTTGATTATGGTTGCATGGTCTGTGGTTCAGTTAGTGACTCGACTTTCCAGATGTTGGACATTGTGCACCACATTAGCCTTTGTCTGGCGGCTGGGGCGATTCAGACATCTTCAGTGTTTCAGCCTCTATGTTGAAGCCTCGGAGCACCTTTTGCAATTCGCAGCAGCAGCAGCTAGCCATTGGCTGCGCGATTGGGTGCTATGCGATCCAGTTCTGCTTGCCCATGGTTTTTAGACCAGACTTGCGAGGAGGCAAATACAGGGTGGGTAAGGTTGATTTTGCAATAGGCTCCTGCTGTCGGGAGATGGCTTTTGTCAGGGACGTCTACGTGGGGAGGGGGGGGGTCGATAGCGCTCATGCACCACTGACGAAAGGGGGGGGGGAAGCGTAATAAATGGGTCTTCACGTAGAATTGGGGGGGAAATAAATAGCAAATAGTAGAATAGTGAAAAAAAAAACATGTGAGCACGTGAAATTACAGTGTAATGCTAAAGGAAGTGGGACTTTACATGTTGTACAGTTTGGTTTAAATTGAGTCTATCCGCCTGCTAGGTTTCATCTTTATTATAATATTGGAGGCAGGCTGAAAGGAAAGCCAAAAGGAAAACCACTTCTCCCCTCCTCGCGCCCGCATTGAAAATGCACTCTCCCACTTTACGTGCATGGAAACAGGAGGCAGGCATGAGTGGTTGATCAACTCAATAAAAGTTCAATCTGACAAGTCGTCGGGACGAATAATTACTTCTCCCCTCCTCGCTCCCGCATTGCAAAGGCGCTCACCCATTCTACCTGCATTGAAAGAGGAGACAGGCATGATCAATCCTACAAGTAGTCGGGGTCAGTGCCAGGAAAATGTCCTGGGAAATGTCTCCGTAAACTTAATTCATGACCGGCCCCGTGTATAGCACGGGCTTCCTTTAGTTTTATTATATATTCCCTATCCGTGTGTCACGGAAGCGCGTTACAAATTCCTGTGATGTTGACTGAAAACGTTAGGGCAATGTAGTAAAGCACGTAGAACACCAAGGGGCAGCTGCGTTAACCATTGCTCAGCATTCTTCAGCTTTGGTGTTCTTTTGTCTCTCGTGGCACGTTGTTTGTCCACTGCATAGTGATGAATTGAAATCAATGTGACGCTGCGTCCGTAAAGAAAAAGTTAGCTCATTCCGACGGTAAGCAACTTTATTTATCTTAAATATTACTTAGCACATTGATGTATGAACAGATACACGAAATAACAAGAATTTATAGGGTTTATAGGGTTACCTATAAATTCTTGATAATAAGAATAAGGCTACTTGTACGAAACGTTACCGAGTGCCGAGTTATCAGCGCCAACTGTTATGATGTATAAACGCTGGCGCTGGAGTTTTTATTATCATTACTGTTTATTTAACAAATCAGTGTTCATTATGTTTGGACTTCGTGATTCCGTCTACCACGACTGTAATAGTTCGTTACCTTCGGCAAGGTCTAATTCCAAAACGAAGCAGAATTGGACCCATGTTTATTACGAATTTTTTACTTGTATTCATGGTAGCATTCAGCCCTGAAAATTTTGGACACCAATTTCCAAATACCCTTTATATGTAAGTCTTATATGTATATGTAAGACTAAGTCGTTCTGATTACTTATCGTTAACTACAAGTCTTAATTTTCAATAGTATGATGTTGTAGTATATAGCTTGTCACAAAACATTAAATAAGTTAAACAGCTGATTAAAATTTTTAGTTACTACTTTGTTAGGCACATAACAAAATGTCGTTAATTAAGATAAGCCCACGAAAGTTGATGGTTTGCTTAGTTTTGTGCCTTTAGTATCTATTTTTTTTTTTTTTTTTGGTATGGGTTGAACGAATTGTGATACGTCCGAATCAGTCTTAAAATTAAGGAAATTAAATTAGCAGTAAATTATCAACATACGAAGAGGACAATGGATCCAATATTGTGAACTGTCAAAGATGACACGAAAGCAGCAATAATGACGAAAAAATGCACATGACTCTAGGAATGTGCTGGAGGCTCAATCCAAAGACCCGGATTCAACTCTTGAACTCATAATGGGTCGTTAATTTTTTCGCTATTATTGCGGCTGACTTGTCATCTTTGACAATTCATGATGTCACCAATTTGCAATCAATTGAAAAAAAGCTCATTTTGGAAATGAGCGTAGCATTGCAGGATGTAAATCTTATCACACGGAGGCCTATACTTAAGAAGAATTAAAGCCATGTACAGTCATTACTAAACAATTTTTTTAAATAAATTTTTTGAGCCTTACATCATCCTTCACATGATGAAGGGCTCAACAAATTTATTTAAAATTGTAGTAATGACTAAGATTTGAATATTACTCGATGTTTTAAAGGAGAAAGGAGTGTAATAAAGGAAGGGCAAACCCGGGGAAAATACCACCACAGCAGGGGACGATTGGCCAGAATATATCCCAATGCCGCTAAAGGGATGTATTCTGTCACATTCATACTTGCTTAGTTGGCACAGACTGGCAGGGTTTTGCCATGTCCCCCTTCCAGTCTATGTGAAGGCAAACCAAGCAGTGCTACATAAAAATATAAACAACGTTTCGAAAATTATCAATTTTCGTCTTCAGGTTAGCAATAAAATTAAAGCATGGCGAAAGCCACTAAGTCAACCTATATTAAAAGCATAAAACAGCATTAAAAGCATATTGCTAAGCATATAGGTTGACTTAGTGGCTTTTGCCATGCTTTAATTTTATTGCTAACCTGAAGACGAAAATTGATAATTTTCGAAACGTTGTTTGTATTTTTATGTATGTACTGCTTGGTTTGCCTTCACATAATCTATTACCGTGATTTTTACTCCATTCCCCTTCCAGTCTTTCAGACCACTGCTCAGCCACACGACCACTTTCAAACTGAGAGTTGATAGTAATAGGCAAATAAAATAAAGGGTGTGCGCTTGAATTTTCAGCGTTTGGTGTTGATAATATGTCAATAATAATTAAATGTCAAACGTTGAAATTTACGTAAACATCGGAGAAACTGAGCTTTGCTTCTATCCTGACCGTGCTGTGATCTCACAAGTCAGGCTATCGTCCAGTTTAGTAAAGGTGCCTTCGTCCAGGTTGGCTCGACTGTGTCACATGGTTTTACAACATTCAGTCCAAATGCAGGTAAATATTGGAAACGCAATTTTTTCGCTTGGGCTACATCATAAACATGGTGAAGGCAAGTCGTAGTAATTCAGCTCACGAGTCGTGTGAGTTTATTTCTACGGAAAAAATGTACATTTTGATATGACGCTAACTACGCGACGACCAGGAATTGGGGGGGGGGGGGGGGGAAGCCGCGCCATCGTCTGTGGGGGAGGGGGGGGGGTGATAGACGTTCCTGGCCTTTGTAATACTCAGCGTCTTGAGACTTGAG
>JAHWFP010209564.1:20069-33096 GCA_023313725.1 Lithobius niger | reverse complement strand
CAATGTGACATAGTTACGCCACTAGTGTTCGTGTTAAGTATGCAAGTCGAACAACAACTAATACTAATTTTAAATATTTGAACAAAATCAGTGTTACAATTATTACACCCGACACACAAGCAAAATCCATAAATCTCGCTACGGAGCGCTGTTAACGAAATGTTTTCTCGCAAGTTTTCTCGCACGTGTTTTAGCAGTATGAATGGAAGCAAGGGTGGGATACGGATGGCTTTCCTGTACAGCAGCTCTACACTGATCCACGCAAGGCGTCAACGCCTCGCAGGAAAGCCTTGGCCACGAGTCGCGACGGTAAAGAATTAAATAACAATAGAGTTATTCGGATATTCGCGAGCCGCCATCTTTGAATGGTCAAGCGAGGTGACATCCTACTGATTTACGTACTAAAATAGGCTTCGAAGAAGTGGCGCAAGATCCTACATTGTACTAGCTTTACAATATTTTTAAAATCTTTATTCCAAACCTTAACTCGATCGTACAAATAATGGAAACGCGAAAAGGTACGTATTATTCTTATTTTGGAATTTTTTTCGTCAAGCTGCAGACGCTCGCAGATAGTAAGCACTGCTGAAAACTACACACACAAATTTAAATTTTGCATCGTTATATAATTCACCTTGTAATTAAGAATTATGAACTGACTAAAAGGCGTTATTAAAGAAAAAAATATTATTACGGTTGAGGTATCTTCTAATGTTAATATACATATTGACTTTGAATAGCGCCAACTATTACTGCCTGCTGGCTGTCGTTTGCGGGCCATTGCGTGCGCATGCGCAAGTTGCCGAAGTTGTCAAGAGACACGAGCGCTCGCTGAAGACAACAGAAAGGTAGCGCTAATAGGTAGCGCTATTCAAAAGCAACATTGGGATAAACATTAGACGATATCTCAACCGTAATAATTTGTTTTCTTAAATAACGACCTTCAGCCAGTTCATAATTCTTAATTACACTGAATTATATAACGATGCAAAATTTAAATATGCGAATGCAGTTTTCAGCAGTGCTTACTAGCTGCGAGCGTCAGACAGCCTGACAAAAAAATTCCAAAATAATAATAATACGTACCTTTTCGCGTTTCCAGTATTTGTACGATCGAGTTAAGGTTTGAAATAAAAATTTCAAAAATATTTTAAAGTTAATAAACCGTAAAATGTAGAGTCTTGCGCCACTTCTTCGAAGCCTATTTTAGTACATAAATCAGTTGGATGTCACCTCGCTTGACTCTTCAAAGATGGCGGCTCGTGAATATCCGAATAACTCTATTTTTAAAAAAAGCAGCAAATAAATTAATAGATTTATAATTCATTTTATAACTTTACCACCAAATGAAATTGCATCAATGAGAATTAAGTTCAGGAAGTTACGATTTAAAAATAGCTATCATCAGTTCGTAACAGATGATTTGGTAGGTAGGTAAAGAATTAGTAGTTGTGGCCCCCCCCCCCCCTCTGGATCCGCGCCTGCTACCAAATTTTAGCAGGTCAATGGGAAACTTATTAAATAGAGTTGGGATTACATATGACCTGCACCGTTCACCGTATTCGTTAATTACCTGAGGGACATTAAACCTGTAAGTGGATTTATGTCGCAAATCTTGTTTACTTGCATGTTTACTGGGGCCAATGGCCAATCTTAGGCTATGTGACTATTCTTACGTAGGTGGGCATCATCTATGGCTTGTAATTTAATTTCCGGTTCCTGCCTCTAGAACCTTCTAGTTCTAGAACTTTCGTTACACTACAATACCCTTGCTATTAAACGGTTGTTAGGGGTTACCAAACCATATTTAAGCAACGGGGCCAGCATGCAAAATCAGAAAGCCTTCGGGCCAGCCAAAGCTCGTCCTCCTTCGACCCCTGCCAGGTCTCCTAGTTGGGGGATTTTTGGGTAGGCCTTTAGTAGGCCCAATTTTTGGTTAGGCTCTTTTCCCCCATCCCAGAACTAAGCCTTTTTTGTTAACCCTAAAGTACCCCAACAAACCATCCGCCCTTCCCTCCAATTTTTGGTCCAGTCTAATTAGTTTTAGCTCTCCCACAGTTAGTTATTTTCGCGTTAATTTATGTAAAAATTCAGCTTTACTATCTGTCACATTCTTAAACTCAGTTTTATAAAGTAATTTTCATAACCTCAGTTTTATAAAGTAATTTTCATAGGGTTACAAATCTCTAGTACCCCTTCCACAATGGGGAAAATGTCTGGACACGAGCCTGACCTTTCCACACTGGAGTTTCAAGTCCTGATCGAAGTTGGGACTTGAGACACCGACTCCGACCTCGTGTGGAAAGGGTTGGAGCACGGGTCCGAACTTTATGGAAACGTTTTGACTCTTGGAGCGCTGATACGCAATGCCGAGATAAAGGGAAAGCAGGACGAGGGGACGGGAGATGGAGCGGGAAAAAGTTCCACCCCTCTCCCGAAAAAAAACGACTTCGCCGTAGGAATCCTTTTTAAGGATTTTTTTAGCAATATTTTTAAAGTTTTTTTAATGACCAAATACCAAAAAAAAAACCATTAACTCATTTAGTTAAAAAAAAAATGCTTTCCAAGGACAATTCTACGAAATTTCATTACGGGAATTTTAGCAATACTTGACAACAACCGAAAAACAAGTTCTGCGTCATATTGCAAGTTCTGTATCGTCGCTAGTTTGTGAAACTGCAATTAGGGGAAAGTCTGCATACACCACTGGTTAATTTACTAGGAAACAGGCTTTGGGCCTATTGTAGGCGGAGCGAAGAAAAATTTATTTTAAATTTGTATTTCCTCTCATTATAATGGCTGTGCAATGTTTGCTAATGGTCCTTAAAAAGCTCGGGGCAATATTCATTCGGCTACAGTTGAGCTGAAGTTTTTTTGCTGGTGTTTTTTACATTTTAGCTAGGCTACGTTTCATATTAATTTTCAGATACTTTCGTTTGCACCCATATTTAGTATCCGTTTCGTTATTTGCAGCCTCTTTGCGCCGTCGCCGCCGTTGTAAAATACAACGTTAGCCGCCGTGGTTAAGCTGGCAAAGAACGTGCCGCCGTGGTTAAGCTGGCAAAGAACGCCACCGTCAATAATGCTTACATTGTTTATATTTATTGCAGAGTATCTTTCCTAGATTTAAAATATTAACAATAAAGCATTTAATTGCAAGCTACACAATCACCAGTAACGATAGTACTTCACAACAATCAAAAGATTCGAAACATCCGCGGCTCTCTACGCTGCCTTCTACGACAATGTTGAAGCGCACACCTCTGGCACGTACTGCAACGTCAAACGCTAATTTTTTTTTTAATTGGAAGTATTACAATTGTTGATCAGCCGGTGTTAGCTTGGCTGTGAACATAGAATTTAAATAATTCTAAATCCTAATTTTAAGCCAAATTGTTAGTCCCGTTTTAGTTTCGTAAGCGACAACAGTAGAGAAATTAGGCCTATTGGGTTCGATGTTAGGCCTATTTATTCTGGCAACATGGGATGGAGAGTGTAGTTTCCATAGGAATCTAGAAATCTTGAAATTACAATACGAAGCCAAATTATTGTTCTGTGTTGTGATATAAATACGTAGTCTGCTGTGTACTGTCGTATTATATGAACGGTTTCCTCCTGCAGCGGCGATTTGATGTTTCAAATTTGAGATTCCCGTTGATAGCGTCAACGCCACTTTGGTTGCCATGTTGGCTGAATTCCTGCAAGCATTCTTTTTTTTACATGAAACGAATGTGAGTCGTTAACGAATCCTTCTGGTTTGTTTCCCATTTGCTTGTCTTCCTCTAGTGGTTAAAGTGTTATGATCAAATGTTATTATTTCGTTGAGTTATGTCAAAAAAGATTGTTGGCTGTAAGGAAGCTACGATGATTTATTTTGGCTTTTTTTTAAAGTTCACTTGATTACCAACAGCACAGTGTATGCTTCGTCGGAATTCCTTAACTATTCACGACTCCAAATTTACAATGGTGAGTGTTAGAAGTAAATTCGAAAATTTGTTATTTCTCCCGTAATAATTGTTCGATTTACGTCAAATTTTGTCTCAGCAATACTGTTTGGGGTATCAAGCGTTGTACCAAATTTCATTCCAATCCGATCTTTCGTTTGGGCTCCACCCAGACTAAAAATGTGCAACCAACAGACCAACGGACCAACCAACCAACATTTTGCAATTTGGTGTCCGTTATAGGCTATGCTTCGCTCGCTCGCTCCGCCAATTATTTATTTTATTTATAGCTCCAAAACATAATACCACTTAGGGATGCCAAATATCTGAAAGTTACAGCTAAATTTTCCTCTGGAGAAATGGATTCTCTGGTATTCGAATTTGGATATCCGGATACCTCCAGACAATTTCAATGTCCCAGACATCTAGACTTAAACAAAAAATTACCGAGAATTCCAAGATTTTTAACTGAGCTTCGTTACTTTCATATGAAGAATTTTGATTTGAATATCACTATGATAAATTGTCGAAGCAGGAACGTCCATGGTTGAAGTGTGTGACAAGCGGCTCCACGGCACGGCAGAATCGGATCCGATCCTACCACTTACGATAATGCTACGCGAGATTGCCGATGCTGATACCAGATGTCTCTGTCTGCGGGCAGCCGAGAGCATGCGTTGGGTATTAACGACAGAGTGAACAAGAAAAAAGGTTCCTCAATTCTGGTGTGTACGTAGTTTGGTGGTGTGCTGTCCTTTATGGAAGCACACCTCTTGGTTACACCTATAGAGCAGCGTCAAGTGACGTCATTTTTGCTACGAGATACAATTTGGAGGTCATAGCTACAAGGTGCACTAGATTAAAATGTAAGGTAAAAATGGCACTTCTAGTCAAGACAGTGCTTTAAGAGTGGATTTCTTAGGCTTAAAATAACGTTGTTGTCTCCAACAACAAAAATCGCGCGTTATAGGCTTAAGAAATCCAATCTAATAGCATTGGCTTCGAGGTAAGACGACCTTCTTTTTACCCTCCAGTGCTCCTTGCAGCTAACTCAGTTACTGGCTCTACCATAGAGTTATATACAATAATACTACGTCATGTAACTGCCCTATTGGACGCCAGGGCCTCCACTGTACGTTTGTATGGCGCCACATGTTCCAATAAAGGTTTAAAGCAGCGCTGGACTTTACCATGTTGCCCTTGATGTAACTGAATTCCTGACTCGTGATTGAACCACACGTGCTGGCAGGTTCTCTTACACACGCACCGTTAGATATTGCAGATCCTGGATGAAATGGAAATTCTTTTTATTAATAGGACTATCCAGAGTTTTTGTGTGAAACCCAGACTTTTTGAGGTGGGTTTCCCAGAAAAACTGCATGTTCCATCTGACAGCACTGTTCGTAAGTGAGCTTCTGTCATGTGAACACAGCATTTGTATATATGAGTATTCACGGGTAAACTCTGTCAATACGGTATTGAAACATCCTAGTTTATTGCTTTTTGCTAAAATAAGGTTTTATCCAAACCGCTCTTGAGTCGGTTAGATTCAATGCCCAACGCTATCAATAATTAAAGGCAGACCTATGGGCCGATGATACTGGATTTAAGACAGCTGGCCCTTGTTTTAGCCAGTAGTGATATGACGGAGTTTCTGTTGGCTTCCGGCTCTGCGCAGTCTTCCATTCTTTGTAGGAATACATCACTTTCGGTCCCTTTGTGCAGGTATCTGACCGACTGCCGGTTCCCGTCGTGTGCCAATAACTAAATTAAAATAAATACAGTTGCAAACTTATATTTACGTTGCCTTTTGGACTTGTAGTATGTCAGACTGCCTGAGCGGGGATTCCAATCCAATGCGTGCCAAATCGAGTCAGTTCCCGTCGGCCATGACAATTAAAAAAAAATATTTCCAGTTTCGAATTTAGAAAAAAAATGATAGCTCATTCGGTTTCAATTAAAAAATAAAATTTCAAATATGTAATAAAAAATCACTTTCAGTTTCGAATGTCGGCAGTAGGATAACCCTTGGGTGCAATGGACTCTCCGACCCCATTATTACAATTCAAAATGGCTTCGTAATGTAAAAGTAAAAAAAAAACGAACACTGAGCTTCGAATTGACGTCACTATAGAAGGTCCCAACCCCCTTCGGTTTCTGACCTAAACTAAAAAGTGTTACGATTTCTAACTTTAAAATATTAATATACGCCGAATAATGAACCTAACTGACTGTCTGTATGCTCTATATCCAGCTGTCTGGCTCAACTAATAAAAAAAAAGTAGAACCTTCAACTCCAAACTGGATGAGAATTTGGTTGAGCGAGTAAGCAAGCAAAAGCGTTCTTAGCATCATACTCGAATTAATTCTGACGAGACACATTATTAACGAACGTTAAAGGAAAACTTAACACCAGTACAAAAACAAGGCAAAATGACGTAATAAAGGTTTCAAGATTTTTAATAATGCCAAACAAAATAATGTCACACATCGGATTTGCATTATCTAGTCCAGTCAAAATAGGAAATAAGGTGGAATGAAATCTCAAAGTATTGGAACTTAGTAAGGTTGTTTGGGAAGGTCTAGTAAAGACTATATCAAAAGTCATGATGGCTTGGAGGTGAGCTGGCTTTGCTAGACCGTAAAATACCCCAAAAAAGGTAACTTTTCATTCGTTTTCCGTTAATATCTCGGAATCTGTGAGTCTACCAAAAAAGTTTCCTATAAACGTTAAAGAGGACAAAATTTACCACAAAAATAATTCTCTTCATTTTTTCTCTAGCACCAGTAGTTTACGAGATATTCGAGTTCGAAAATTGAGAAATCTTCGAAATAGACAGTCATCTACTAGATCAGGTGAATACACTCTAACCTCATTTAAGTTAGTACACGATCATATAACACCAAACACTTACTGCTTTACATATTTATTTACTACATATGCAGTTACTACACCAGGTTACTATATATTACATCGCATCGTAACATCAAATCAAGTCGCGGTCAACGTCCTCCTCCTGAAGGTTATTGTCCTCAACAGTTGGTGTCATGAACTTACTGCTATACATATTTATTTATTACATATGCAGTTACTACACCAGGTTACTATATATTACATCGCATCGTAACATCAAATCAAGTCGTGGTCAACGTCCTCCTCCTGAAGGTTATTGTCCTCAACAGTTGGTGTCGTGCACTTACTGCTATACATATTTATTTACTACATATGCAGTTACTACACCAGGTTACTATATATTACATCGCATCGTAACATCAAATCAAGTCGCGGTCAACGTCCTCCTCCTGAAGGTTGTTGTCCTCAACAGTTGGTGTCGTGCAGCTAGCTGGTAACGCATTACCCATCCATAGTTGCAGTTGGTGGAAAACACGAAATAAGCATTGCAAAGCTGCACCTTCTGAGGAATAGTAGCTCCGACTTCATGTTGGTGGCAGACTTTGTGAAGTCATGGTGCCTATGCAAGTTGAGGGATGTTGTATTAGGAGTAGCTCTATACAGAGTCGAGAAAAACTGATCTACCTCCGATACGTGTTAATGCTTGGTAAAATGAGTGGTTGAACACATCTGCTACTGAATGCAGTGCCTCACGTTGTAACAGCAGTTTGTAACCAACTTCTTTCTCCTTCATGAAGGAAGCTTGTCTTGTTGCACCCTGTGAATGCATGAACAAATAGTATGAGATCTTAGAGGCCCTTCTGTTGTGTTGGGTTGAAGATAATACCTGTGTTCCTGCCTTTCTATTACCGGGCTTATAGAAGATTATAGTTCGGTGTGTATCTGTTCGAGCTGTAGAAGAAATATGTGATCTACATCTTCCCCAACAATGGCTACATTGTCACTGTAACTCGCTTTGGTGATGACGCTCCTGACAATTAGATTGTCAGCATCATCAGGTCTTTGAAGGTATTGTACTCCTCTGCCATTTAGTTTGGAGGAAGGCATCTTGATCAGCCTGGCCTTATGTTCATTAGTTTGAAACTGATGTACCGGAGGCACGACACAGATTTTTCTTGAGTCAGTAGACAGTTTCTCCTAATAAACGGCCCTCGTCCTGCATAGGTACTATGTCAATCTAGATCGGAAATGAGCTACCAGCCGCAATTTGGGGTTGGGAGTGTAGTCAGAATGTCACTGGAACCAAAGATGCTGTTGTCCCTGAAGCTGTCCTCAACATCATATTTTAGCACATGCACCACAGGTTGTGGAAACAAGTGTGGGTGCAGGAAAATAAGCGTGAGTTGCACTGCTATCTGCGACAACTTCCACGGTGACTATTTGAATAGCTTGACACCAACTATTCAGGATGATAACCTTTAGTAGGACGTTTACTTTGACTTGATTAGATGTTATTAAATATGTATTTGAAGTTACGATTCGATGTTATATGTAGTAACCTGATGTAACAAATAAATGTGTTTAGTGGTAAATAAGTTTTTGATGTTATATGATTGATATAGTAACTTAAATACGGTTAGGGTCGGTCCATCTAATCTATGTGCACCCCGTATAGCAGATCTCTGTCAATCACTGAGATTTCTGAAATTTATAACTCTAATATCTCGTAAACTAGTAGTGCTAGAGAAAAAATGTATAGAATCAAGTTTGCGGCAAATTTTGTCCTTTTTAACTTTTGTAGGGAGCAGTTTTCTGGTAGGACCCACAGATTCCGAGATATTATTGGAAAACGAATAAAAAAGTGACCTATTTTGGGGTATTTTATGGTCTAGCGAAGCCAGCTCACCTCCAAATCATCAGGACTTTTGATATAGTCTTTACTAGACCTCCCCGAACTACCTTGCAAAGTTTCAAGACTTTGGGCTTTTATTCCACCATTTGCCAAATTTGAGCCTTCGTTGACTGGACTATATCACAAAAGATCAAAGAACGTGGTAAGCATTCGGAGAGCAAATCGGAAAATTATTTGTCATATGAGGGTACAAGTGTAAGTTATAGCCATCCTTTTGCAGCAATATTTCTTGGACGTTATCCAAAGAACATCCGAGGGCGAAGCCCGAGAATGTTTCTTTCGGTTCGAGGATACCGTCCAAGAAAATGTGTGACAAAACTTCGTATCAGATCCCATTCGTTGCAATAGTGTACCTTTCACCTAGTCTGTTGTCAAACAAGTTTAATTTGCAGGCGACGTAGGTTGTAATAATAAAATGTTCACTCCCTGATTGAGTAAATGCCCACAAACAGCAAAAGGAAGACATGGAATGAATAAAATGGGAGTGAACATTTTATTATTATACTTTGTTGTCTTTGTCTTCGTCTTTCGATGGCGGTGTTCATTGTTGCAACGGTGTGGGTTGTGTCACGTATTGGTTAGTGTTGCGTGTTCGGTTTAGGTATTGTTAGCAGGCAGACCTGGTAGATATTTCCTATTGGTGCCTGCCTGTGTGTTCTACCTCAGGGTGGGTTGTGGTTAAGTCCTCCAATGGCGCTGCAAGACCCATATTGTTTTTACTGTATCTCTTTAACATTTGAACCGATTTCTGTTCTGTTTGCTTTGTTGAGGTCATGTCTTCGTCCTCTACAAGTTTGCAATTTACATCATGCCCCTACATCCTACTACTTCCGGAGTTAGTTTTTCGTTGACCTTGATATGTCATTTTCGGTTTAACCGTCTGATGGCCCCCTGGACGTTCCAACGTAGTCCATGGCCATGTTCGACGTATCTGCAATACTAGGGATGATATGGAGCATTAACACTTGAGATGAAACACCCTGTATACATCGAGAATTTGTGTTATCAGAAATAGTATGACGCACGCATTTGTGAAACAAGTAACAAATTTTGACATTTCCTTGTTTCACAAATGCTTGCGTCATACTATTTCTGATTACACAAATTCTCGATGTATAAATAGTGCGCGCGAAGCGCGCCCCTGCGGATATTGTTTCATACTGGACAGAAATATTGGCATAGAAATAAAGCTGCATACTTACGTTTATTGGTGTTTATATATGAGTACAATAGGAACGAAGAAGAATTTTATGCATGAGGAGGGTAAAGTTCAGCTGCACTAAGTAAAAAATTGTGAATTCTTTCACCCATTTGATATTTTGATTTGAAAAGAAATTCGGCTAGGTAGCCAACGAAGTGATCTTCCTTACGTCCAAATTTAGGGATTTTTGTTCGGACCTCCCGCCACACTCTTTCAATATTTTGGGTATGTGCACTTGTGTCTGGGTCGGCGAAATTATAGGAATGGTTAACAGTTTTATGCACATAACCCAAGTTTTCCAACCCACTATATGCTGCCCAACAATGTATGTACCGTGGTTTCCTCTAGAATATGATCTTGTATTACTTTAAACAGTGTTTCTTTGTCCCTTTTCTCGACTGGCACCAAAAATGTCTTTTTCGTAGCAGTATCAATACCCCCGAAGACCCATTGTCCTTTGATCGTGCGTCCGCGGTTATACTTTTCTTTTCCAAACTTGGCTTCATCAATCTGCACTACGTGATTCTTGCCACCAATTTTTTTGGTGTTCCTCGCGGATTCATTACGTATAAAAACTTCCCTGCAGAAAGAATACCAGTCAACAATTGAGTTTGGGGTTAAGCCAGCATTGTAAATTAAAAATTGTTGACGCGGTGGAGGCCTATGTAGTAATGTTGCAACAATTTCCAAAAGTCGTTGTGGAGAAAGCTTCGTGTTTTCAAAAAACGTGCCTTTTCTTCCACTAATGGGAAAACCACAACCTTTTGTTATTTTGGGTTTTTTTTCTGTCCTTCTCAAGTTTTTTTTCCGCATTGGAAACGCCATCGATTCATAACTAAATTTAAGACATTACCACAATCGCATACTGCCGTCTTCTTAAAAATGCCATGATTGAACATCAATTGCAAAACTCGATCTTCATTAAAACGAATTGTTTGAAAAAAAGACAGATCGTATCCATCGCAAATCACCGCTTCAGCCATACCAACGCAAATGACCGAGATAATTTCCGTTTATCTATTCTGTTCTGGTCGGAATCGGGTTTTTCTTGTTGCGCTCTCATCGTCTCGCGTAAAGGCGCTCCAACAACGGTTGTGAGTGGCGTTTTAACGTATTTTAATACTTATTATTTTTTTTAAAGAGTTTGCGAAAGTTTTCGTTATGATTTTCTGAACCGCAATGACGAAAGGAATCGACAGGTAGCCTAGTTGAATTATGTCGCTAGCGTGAAAAGGCGCTGTTCTATACAGGGTGTTCGGAAATTGGTGTCAAATATTTTGAGGGTCCGCTGTGTGATCAAAGATAAGAAGAAAAAGTCCTATAAACATGGGTCCGGAAATGCACCAGTCTTTAGTTACAGCCCCCCCCCCCCCAGGTTTGGGGTAAACAGTTCTTAAATACCTCGTAATGATTCACCGTTTCCATTCCAAACTCAGGATATGTGCCATATCATACCTGGTATTTCAGTACTTCATAATACAGTATTGGGTCGCACAACTTATCAGAGGGAGAGGTAATTTTCTTATGGGGGGGGGGTCAAAGGTGGGGGAAGAGAGGAGTAACTGCTTTGGTCTTGTACTTTAATGAAACAAATTGTACATACCAGAAAAAACACATCGTATCACATTACTGTGTGATTGAAAACAATCGAGAAATGAAACATCATTAAGTAAACAGAAGATGGCTACTCAAAGTTTTACTGAGTATCATTGCACTTGCGGCTCTGCTGCAATTAACTGCAATACGCATCCGCAAAAGACCTCCTCTCCAGAACATTCTGTGACAAGCAACTCAAAAAGATAAATACCACGGAAAACAAACTAAACGTAAGCGTTTTATCATAGTAGGTGCTCAAAATGACCCCCCTCTGCCTCGATGCAGTTCCGAAGCCGCTGCGCCATGGACCGACGAACCCGTTCAAAGATTCCAGGGGTTGTGCGAATCTGGTTGCATCCATCCACAATCCTTTGGCGAAGTACATCAGCATTGGGAATTGATGTACTGTACACGAGTGACTTTAAGTGTCCCCAAAGATAAAAGTCTAACGGGTTTAAGTCCGGAGATCTAGCAGGCCATGCTATTGGGCCTGCACGTCCAATCCATCTGTCAGGAAAGCTTCCATCAAGGTAATGTCGAGCCAAAAGGCTGAAGTGAGCAGGTGCACCATCGTGCATAAGCCACATTCGTGTCCTGACTGCCAGGGGAACGTCTTCCAGTAGATGGGGCAAGTCATACTGGAGGAAATGGAGGTAGGTTTCTCCATTTAGGCGTCGAGGTAGAAAAAAAGGCCCTACCAAATGATCACCAACAATTCCAACCCAAACGTTTAGACTAAATTGTTGTTGATGTCTAGATTGTTGTACCTCGTGCGGATTTGCATGGTCCCAAAGATGGTTGTTGTGATAGTTGAATATGCCATCACGTGTGAAGCCAGCCTCATCTGTAAACAGGATAGACGGCAGGAAATGAGCGTCTGCTCCACATTCATGATTCAGTCGCACACAGAACGCTCGTCGTGGTGGAAGGTCGGCCTCGCCAAGACCTTGGACACGTTGCAAATGGTAGGGGTATAGCAGGTTATGATGCAAAATGTCCCAAATCGTCGAATTACTGACACCCTGTCGTGTGCTATCCGATGGATTTTCTGCTATGTGCTGGAGAGCTCTGTCTTCCAAGCCAACAGTTCGCACAGTTCTGGGTCTTCCAGCATACGATGTCCGTCTTCCAAATGAGCCTGTTTCCCGTAAGCGCTGGTGGATACGACTGAACGTTCTAGCACATGGCAAATTCCTGTCTGGATACCTTTGAGCGTAGAGACGTCGTGCTTCCAATGCATTTCCATCTGCAAGACCATACATGTAGTGCATGTCTGCCAGTTCGATGTCTGGATACTCCATACTTAGGGAAGAGAACTACCGAACAGTAAACGTGAACAAAGGATCACAATGTCACCTTTAGATTTAAGTCATCAAGTGATTTAACAAACCCCTGTATTAACAAGAAGTCGTCTGTCAACCCCGAAATGTGGACTCTCCAAATGGTGTTCAAGGTCACCTTGTACAGATATGCGAATGTTCAATTTGAATTTGTGATTACAGTACTTTTTCGCATCACAA
>JAHWFP010209564.1:3264-19669 GCA_023313725.1 Lithobius niger | reverse complement strand
GAGAGGAGTAACTGCTTTGGTCTTGTACTTTAATGAAACAAATTGTACATACCAGAAAAAACACATCGTATCACATTACTGTGTGATTGAAAACAATCGAGAAATGAAACATCATTAAGTAAACAGAAGATGGCTACTCAAAGTTTTACTGAGTATCATTGCACTTGCGGCTCTGCTGCAATTAACTGCAATACGCATCCGCAAAAGACCTCCTCTCCAGAACATTCTGTGACAAGCAACTCAAAAAGATAAATACCACGGAAAACAAACTAAACGTAAGCGTTTTATCATAGTAGGTGCTCAAAATGACCCCCCTCTGCCTCGATGCAGTTCCGAAGCCGCTGCGCCATGGACCGACGAACCCGTTCAAAGATTCCAGGGGTTGTGCGAATCTGGTTGCATCCATCCACAATCCTTTGGCGAAGTACATCAGCATTGGGAATTGATGTACTGTACACGAGTGACTTTAAGTGTCCCCAAAGATAAAAGTCTAACGGGTTTAAGTCCGGAGATCTAGCAGGCCATGCTATTGGGCCTGCACGTCCAATCCATCTGTCAGGAAAGCTTCCATCAAGGTAATGTCGAGCCAAAAGGCTGAAGTGAGCAGGTGCACCATCGTGCATAAGCCACATTCGTGTCCTGACTGCCAGGGGAACGTCTTCCAGTAGATGGGGCAAGTCATACTGGAGGAAATGGAGGTAGGTTTCTCCATTTAGGCGTCGAGGTAGAAAAAAAGGCCCTACCAAATGATCACCAACAATTCCAGCCCAAACGTTTAGACTAAATTGTTGTTGATGTCTAGATTGTTGTACCTCGTGCGGATTTGCATGGTCCCAAAGATGGTTGTTGTGATAGTTGAATATGCCATCACGTGTGAAGCCAGCCTCATCTGTAAACAGGATAGACGGCAGGAAATGAGCGTCTGCTCCACATTCATGATTCAGTCGCACACAGAACGCTCGTCGTGGTGGAAGGTCGGCCTCGCCAAGACCTTGGACACGTTGCAAATGGTAGGGGTATAGCAGGTTATGATGCAAAATGTCCCAAATCGTCGAATTACTGACACCCTGTCGTGTGCTATCCGATGGATTTTCTGCTATGTGCTGGAGAGCTCTGTCTTCCAAGCCAACAGTTCGCACAGTTCTGGGTCTTCCAGCATCCGATGTCCGTCTTCCAAATGAGCCTGTTTCCCGTAAGCGCTGGTGAATACGACTGAACGTTCTAGCACATGGCAAATTCCTGTCTGGATACCTTTGAGCGTAGAGACGTCGTGCTTCCAATGCATTTCCATCTGCAAGACCATACATGTAGTGCATGTCTGCCAGTTCGATGTCTGGATACTCCATACTTAGGGAAGAGAACTACCGAACAGTTAACGTGAACAAAGGATCACAATGTCACCTTTAGATTTAAGTCATCAAGTGATTTAACAAACCCCTGTATTAACAAGAAGTCGTCTGTCAACCCCGAAATGTGGACTCTCCAAATGGTGTTCAAGGTCACCTTGCACAGATATGCGAATGTTCAATTTGAATTTGTGATTACAGTACTTTTTCGCATCACAAACGTTGTTGTTTTTGTCAATAAATGTTATTACATTCTGGAAGGGAGATCGTAACAGGGGGATAGCAACTAATGAATGGCAGAGCTTGCCCGCTGTAATGTAACTTTTAAGACTTTTAAGACTTTTAAGAAGTTATTGTTTTTTAGAAGTTGGGTTTTCAAGGATTTTTGTCTTTAACACTTTAAACTACAAAGAATCTGAGGTGGAGATTTACCTCCAAATCAAAACCAAGTTTATGCGATGATTTTTGTGGAAGCTGGAGCGTTAGACAAAGGCAACAAACAAACAAACAAACAAATAAGCAACCAAATTCAAATGTGTGGGTTGAGTACAGTAATGTTGTTCTCGCCGCTTCGGCCAATGAAACAAGTGATCATCCGAATTCTAAGGATTCCCCCACTTTTACGTTTTAAGCTTCTTTGCTTGAAGAGTAGAAAACAAACACATTAAATCCCTCACTTTTAATGGCAAGGATACCCGATTGATAATGTTTGGTGGTCTCCACAGAGATGTACGTACAGTAGTTGTTTTTTTTTTGGAGGGGGGAGCACAAACTTGGAAAACGATGTAACCTACTTGGTCTTTACACGTAATGAAAGAAAGTACAGTACTACTTTCGATTGTTTTCAATTACACGATGTGTTTTTTCTACAATTTGTTTCTTTAAAGTACAAGACCAAAGCAGTTACTCCTCTCTTCCCCCACGTTTGATCGCCCCCCCCCCATAAGAAAATTACCTCTCCCTCTGATAGGTTGTGCGACCCAATACTGTATTATGAAGTACTGAAATACCAGGTATGATATGGCACATATCCTGAGTTTGGAATGGAAACGGTGAATCATTACGAGGTATTTAAGAACTGTTTACCCCAAACCTGGGGGGGCTGTAACTAAAGACTGGTGCATTTCCGGACCCATGTTTATAGGACTTTTTCTTCTTATCTTTGATCACACAGCGGACCCTCAAAATATTTGACACCAATTTCCGAACACCCTGTATAATTACCAAATCAACTTACCATAGATTGACCATTGCTTAAAACTCATACGAAATCAGGTTATCAGCCAGAACATTGATTAAAACTGATACGGAATCAACTTAAAGAAATCAATTAATCAATCGAATCAACTTAGCTAAACCATTGTTTAAAAGTGATAATATAGTGGAAATAGCGTATGAATTTTAAACAATGAAAACTGCAAAAGTCATATTTCATATTGCCAATTCGATGTTCATAACAGATTTTTACATTGAATTGGCAATATGAAATATGTCTTACATTATTTCAGTAAGGATAAACTTAATTGTAAGTCTTGACTTGTCAGACGCAGGACCATTGTTGGCAGAAGTGGTTGATGACATCACAGCATTGGATGAATCGGTGATAACGTCACAGTAGCATTAGGAGTCTTGCGGCCAGAATTGAGTTTGAAATTGGTAAATGGAAAGAAAAGTCTCTCTACATCATGCAGATTCATGTTTCCACTTGCACTATAAAACAAAACCAAAACACAAATGTAACGTTTAAGTGAATGATTTTTTTTAATTGTCGATAAAACATTTCGACCCCTTTTGGTATTAAATTCTGGTGTCCACCTATGTATTCTTGGTCCGACGGTGTCTGCAGTACGCTACTTGTGTTCGTCTAAAACCGAGACTAGTGTCAACCAATAACGAGCATACCAACAGATAACATGCAAACGACTTAAAGGTACATGCCTCCTGGTTGGCTTTCATGTTTGGCCCAGTTTTACAACCTTAGTTCAAACGTATGAAAATGTTGCGAAAGCTATATGTAAGCGCAGGTTGTACGAAATAGTGAGAGGGAATGTCCTTTAAGCGGTAATGAGAGGACCCAAGGCAAAAAAGTAAAAGACTCTGTTTTTTAGTCTTCTGTACAACCGAAACTGCTGGGAAAATTGCAACGACTTTGTTCGTCTGTCCGTCGTCTTTTTCAACTTCAGAACGATACCAGAGACAAACTGTTTTTACCATTCGTTTCATCGACCAACAATTAATTAGAAAACACGGCAAATTAAAGCATCGTTGCTTCTTTATAGCTAAGTGACTTTCACGACGTAACTCAATGAAATAATAACTAAAGAAGAAATCACAAGGTAAAGGGTAAACGAAGCAAGCAGTCTGCATTAAAGACTGGCCTTGTGTGGATACACAATACACTAATCTGAGAAAGAAAGAAAAGACTACTGACCGGACTGGGACTCGAACCCAGGACTTCCCATTTACTAGCCGGGCGCTCTAACCCCCCGGTAGCACAGTGGTTAGAGCGTCCGGCTAGTAAATAGCGAGTAAAGTCTTTCTCAGATTAGTATATCCTCACAAGGCAAGTCTTTAATGGAGACTTCTTGCTTAGAGAAATAATAACACTTGATCGTCGCATTTAAACAGTACGGTACACAACCGTAAAAACAAAAGGATTTCGTTAACGACATGTTAGTTTCATTTAAAATAGTCTCGATACCGTGCTGCATAGATTAATAGACCTACTCTTGACTCAAATTCTCCATTAGCTGCTACTTACCAAATGAAAACGGGGGTAAAAAAATTAGGCCTAAAAGCTGAAAATTACGCCATAAGTCACGTTGCAACAGCAACAATTTTCCGCACCGTGTTGTATTAGAGAATAAATTGCTCTCGAATCCAATTCTCTCTTAGCTGCTACTTACGAAATTAAAACGGTAGGTAAAAATTAGGCCTAATAGCTGACAACCGCGCCTAAAGTCTAATACTATACGTCTTTTTTTTAACCGACAATTGTGATGGATACTACTTTTGGATTATATAATAGAGAGCGCTGTTGCAATGCGTCATAGAGGTGTGCGCCTCAATATTTTCGAAAGTGGCGGAAGTGCACAGAAGACCGGTTGCGTCTAGGTAGTCGCTAGAGCTGCTTGTTAATTTGTCCGCTTTGCATGCCTTTCGGCTCGGAGGAAAAATTGTTGGTGCGGCGAAGTTTATTTATAAGAAGCCAAGTGCGGAAGGAGCGAAAAGGACCTATAAAAGAACCTACCAATCCGGCCTTGCAAACAGAAATATTACAAGCAAATCAAACGACCAATGCTCAATTTTTGCGAATTTAATTGACATAAATCAACTTTGTGAAAACTGTTCACAGTTGGCCGTTTCATTTTCTTGTTTTAAACTGATTTTGCTGACTTTTTTCTGCTTTACCTAAGATGCTTTTTAAATCTTGGCAGTACTGGGCTAACAGCAAAAGAATTACTATAGCAAACAGAATGGCTAACTCAATTTTAAGTTTTGCCAACTGTGCACGCTTTTTGTGAAGTTAATTGATATCACAACTTCAACCGATGAAAACTCGGAGGTAATCCTTAACAAATTTTGTTTTGCAAAAATTTGTTTAGTTTCTGCATTAACTTGGATACCTTTTAAACAATGGTGGTGATGGGGTAACAAGAGAGGCGCTGCAATACCAGCATACTTCAGTTTTGCCTGCTATGCAATCCCGTTTGGAACAGTTCTGAACAGCCTTTCTTTTCCAGTTCGGAACAAGTCTGAACTGGCATCTCCCAAAGCACTGCCCTTCTACTATCGTGCATTGGACATCAGTTCGATCCGCGGTTAGCAAGGAAGCCACCAGAAATGGCCAGCGTGTAACTTAAAGTGTACCTCGGCAATGTCAGACAATTTTATGAAAATTAAGGGAACAAAATAGCACTTATTCTAAGCAATACTTTCCAACTGACCGATTGATGATTATTATGGGTGCACCAACTGACGTCCTGTTTTTAGACTTCGCCAAAACATTCGATTCTGTGTCCCATCAAAAATGATGCTACAAATTGTTACAATTTTGCATTGGCGGGGAAGTATTGTGTTGGATTACGGCGTTTGTCTCAAACCGGACGCAATATGTTACGGTAAATGACATTGCATCCGAGAATAAACATGTTGTGAGTGGCGTACACAGGGGTCGGTAATCGGCCCAACCCTGTTCCTAACTTTATTTCTGATCTCCAGGTTAAGAATGTGGAAATGCCCAAATTTGCCGACGACTTCAAACTGTACAAGGCCATTATTTATAGTTTTGCCCATTCAGAATTAAGTACAGCTCTTGATCAGGTTACATGCTGGTCAGTGGAGTGGCAGCTCCCACTGGCAAACACGAAATGCAGTATTTTCCACATTCAGCCCACAAATAAACACGTGGACTACTTGATTGCGGGAAAGCAACTATGTCCTATTTACAATATTAAAAATCTTGGTGTCTGACTGGATAGAGATTTGATATGGGCACGCCATTGTTGTCGTATAGCTAAAGTCGCAAAGCAGCGTGCTGGGATTGTCCGACGATGCTTCTTGTCTGGCGATCGTAGAACCCTGTTTTGGGCATTTTGTGTTTTTGTCAGGCCGAAATTGGAATATGCATCCCCAGTCTGGTCGCCACACCCTGTGGGGGACATTGACAATATTGAATCCGTGTAGCGCGCATTCACAAAGCGACTGCGGGGGCTCTCACACTTAAATTACTCCAAACGACTGCGTGCCCTATGGGCTGATTCGTTGAAGCTACAACGACTTAAATGTAAACTTTTGCTCGTGCACTCCCTCCTACATCTCCAATGCGACATAAATTATGGTCGCTTCTTTGAAATAAGAATTGACAGTGTAACCAGGGGACACCCCCTGAAATTGATACCACCAAAGGCCACGTTGAACTGTAGAAAGTTCTTTTTCTTATCTATAGTGGTGAGTGGGTGGAATGGGTTTACCATCGGACGTGGCTTTAGCACCAAATGGCGGTGCTTTCAGGCGTGGCCTGGTATCGCAGAGGGACTATTTGACCAGGCATGTTAAGTACTTTTGATTGCCTCTAATACATTATTGATTTTATTTAAATTTTTTATTGATCTTATCACTTTTTTTCCGTTTACTTTTGGTGGGGGTGTCAGCGATTTTCAATCCTTTCCTTTCCAGTCACATGTATGTGTGTGACAATGTTACAAATTAACCAGTATTCGCGCAATTGGGCATTTGTAGTGACATTTATCATACACCTTTCCATTCGACTTGATTTCCCCAAGACGAAGGTTGGGTGATGCATTTCGGCCGCCATTTCTGCCTCTTCTGAGAGGGGAAATTGGTCTTTTTTTATCCTTTTAAGTTGATGGTATTGTACCCTTTTATTTTATTTTCATTTTTATTGTGATGATGCTTTTACATAGGGTGACTTAGTGGTATTTGCCATACTTTAATTTTATGCATACCTGATGACGAAAATTTTCGAAACGTTGTTTGTGTTTTTATCTTGTAGCACTGCTTGGTTTTTACTTTAATAATCAGAGTTTGGCAACTGTACAACTCGACTTTGCCAACTTTTTTCTTCTTGGGCGATTGGCCGATTCTCCCCCCCCCCCCCCCGCCCCTCCTTCCCAAGTCTACCCCAAAATGAGCCTTCCCCCGACGCCATCAAGTAAAACAGACGCATTGGAATCTGATCTGAAGGGTGAAGTAGGTAGGCAGCAGACAAAAAACATAGTTAGCATTTGTCAACTTTGTCAATGGAGCCTTTGTTAAAGTTATCTGTTACTTTTTTATGATTTTTTCTTTGGATAAGCACGTCATTTTCGGCTCCCTGATAACTCCCGCCTTCGGCGCGCCGCCCCTACGTCCCCCTCCATCCCCCTTTCTCTCGCACCGCAGCATATAGCAATCTTTCATTCAAATATAATGTAGTCCAATACACATTCTCGTAATTTTTCCAAGTGTTTTCCAGGAAAATCTTTCAAGCCTCTAAACTTGGCTAGCTTTCAAATTGAGCTGCCTTAATTCATCGTAATTAGAACTTCAAGCAACAAAATTAAATATCAAGTTTATTCTAGTATTCTACAGTATCGACATCGTGAAGGGTGCAGTGGCGTAAATAAATATATTTTTCTCGGGAATTGTACGTACTACCACCCTCTTTCGTCCCCTGCTAGAAAACGTATCACTCCTCTTCATTTTCTGATTGTACGATAAATTATTTTTCTTGCTTTCTTGCATTACGGAATAACAAATTTTGAAGAAAGCAAATAAGCAGATATTGCCAAGGATTTTACACCCCCTCGGCTCTTGTTTTTTTTGGGGGGGAAGGGGGAAGGAGGAGGGGGCCTCCCGTTATTTACGCGACTGCGAGTTATTCTCGTTTTCGAGCATCCGTATAAATTTCGGGTTGGGGTGAGGGCCAACCTCTGGTTTAAGCCTGATAATAGCTAGCGTGTGAACTTCTACTGCATCCGCAGTCGACCGTATATCCAAGGCCCCTGGATAAATTGCTTTTCTCAGTGATCCTTTTGACAATGTCCAGAAAACGTCAAACGTCTAACGTCTGTTGTTTTCAGTTTTTTTTTTAACATATTCGACGCTTGACGTCAGGAGACGAACAATTTATCGACTCTGCCGTCCCTACATACTAATTTGGGTTAATATTGCCGGAGGCGTCGCTTCGGCCTTTCATTCAGGGGACTTTGGTGCACCACCTATTTGTGGGCGTGTAATCCAGATCTTACCTAGGATGATATACAGTATGGTAAACTGCGTTTTACCGGACAAGCAGATTCACGATTTAAGGCGGAGCCAAATGTGATACTTCCGCTTTGAGATTATGGGATGGCAGCCGCCATAATGATTGTCATGGAGTACAAAATGTTGGAGAAACTCAAGTCTGACAAGTGGGGTAAAACACACATAGCTGCAGTTAAATTGTGGCATTCTTTGCAAAATTTATCCTAGCACAGGCAAAGGTTTGAACTAATTTTCCAATAGCTGTTCGAGTTTATAAATTAATGTTTGCTTCGTTTTTAAGACATACAGCGTTTTCACATTTGTGGCAACCTGCTCAATATATGCATTGCCTTCGTTGCACTATTACGACAGAACTGGTGAATTTTCGGATGTGTATCTCACGAATCTCATTCAGGCGAGAGCAGAGGCCAGAACGAAGTGCAACAGATGCCGCCATATTTCTTCTGTTTTTTAAATTGTTGTTTTAATCTGAAATGCTGTCATGCTCTTTTAGGGGGTTACAATAATTCTGTAAGTAAAATAAATAAGTAATAGTTCTTGGTGACAATCGAGTGGGTATCTACTTTTAACCCACGGTTGCGATTATTGGCCTAGCTCGAGTGTGCAAAGGTCGAGGGCGAAGCCCGAGGTATTTGCATACGAGAGCTAGGCCAATAATCGCAGCCGTGGGTTAAAAATAGATACCCGCTCGATTCTCACCTATAAGTATTTTATACCATGGTTGGGACGTCAAGCTAGCTCGTATATTAAAACGTGTTAGTGTTTTGTGAAAATTGCTTCAATAAAACGGTGATCAATCAATATCTCGATATGAATGAAGGTCATTCCATTTTAGTTTATGGAGGGTGGAGTGGTTGGTAGATGGACGAGTCCTCTGCGGCAACTTTGTGGAGGGAGGGGGAGTGGGTACGAAGGAGACGAACGTGTCATTTCGCAATTTTTCACGCTAGCAAGTTCGCTAGGGTTTTCGAAGCTTTACGGAATGAAAAAACTTCGATAAGAAGACGCAGGGTTAGAAAGACATTGTGCTAGGACATTCTGGGAAGGTATGTAATTCATTTTGTGCGTTTGTAGTATGAGATTTGTTAAAAAAGTACGGTAATAGGGTATCGGTATGAATGAAGGTTGTTACATTTTAGTTTGTGGAGGGAGGAGGTGAGGGGGGAGGGAATTACGCGGAGTGAATAAGCTTAGTTATGAGCCAGACATGTGAGAGTTCATTCCTTTTAAGTAATTCCTTTTGTACGTTTTTATCGCGTTACGTTATGTTGCACGCTCTATTTGGTTGTTGGTGTGTGCGTTCCCGGTCGTGTGATACGGACGTGTCAAAAGTGTGGGTTATCGGCAAAAGTGTGGGGTAACTTGATAATCCTCATTTTTTTTGCGATGACGCGTACTTCCGCTCACGGTTAACGGGATTTAACCTACGGAAATGTATCATGGCGTTGAGTTAGCGTGACGTCACAGCCGTTGTATTAAAATAACTATATTGTGGGATTGCTTCTCGCCAATCCTAAACACAGTTTACCATATATCGTCCTAGATCTCATTCAGATGAGAACCGGAAGTTGGTTGGCGTCATGTTGGCATTACTGACATCGTCCAAGCGCCAGAAGGAATGCTGCTTGCGAAGGTTTGGGACGCATTGTTTCTAGTACAGTTGCGACCCCCTGATCTAAACAGTCTGTCCTTTCAGCGTCAACATTACTATCGTCAAAAGTGTACCAACAAGGCTAGCTGAAATAGAATTTGCGTCCCTGGCTATTCCCGAGAAAACGGTGTCCCGCAACTTGTTTGGCTTTACTAAATGGCAATACGTAATCTAATTAGCAATGCCAAAAGTATATAAAACCAGACAACAACATAATTGTGTGTCCATAATTTGCTTTTGGCAATGCCAATAGGGCGTCGCCGCGTCGAGTTAGGAGAGTGTGGAATCAGCAGTGGCGTACATTAGCGAACATTTTTATTGTTACTGCCGTTTTGTGTACTGGTTCTAGTTCAACTTCAAGTTAGATCTTAACAGCAGCATGAACATACGATGCATGTCCTCACCTTGTGCACGCCGCGCAAGTTCATGTTTATGGACCTGTCCAGATTAATCTTAAAGCTCAATGGTAAATAAGTTGCGGTATCGTTTAGGCGTTAGCGTTCAGCTGATAAGATTACTGACAGTGTTGTTCGAGCCTTGTTTGGTAAGTAAAACCGTTTACAAAACAAGAAAGGAGCGATTTTATTTGGGTCATAAACGCTTACTGTTAATATTGTTCGAAAATATCAGTAGCAAATGCTCCTGCGTGTTCTAGAAGAGGTGCCAAACAACAGATATGACATTCTATTTACTATAGACCGGTTGGGTGGCGTCTAGAGCTTTTCCGGTAACTTGGCTGCCTTATCTTATTGCGACGGATGTTTGGTTATATATTGTCATTATTATTGGTTTGACTGAGGTATGTATATTTGTGTCGGTTCACTGAAGTTAGACGCCCATTCAGGCAACACACACTACTGGGGAGGGGGGAGGGGGGGAAGAAGGGCCAGCGGAAATGAATGGTAGTCATGTTGTCAATGCATTTTTTTTCTTTAAATGACTGTGCTGCTGGCGATTCAGCACAAAGGGGCTCGTCAGAAAATAAAAACCTGCCTGCCTACAGTTGTTTTGTGACGAGGGGTCCACTACCGCAGAAGCTCCAAGCAAGATGGCCGGCCTATCTAGATTCCGGCGCGTGAAGTTTTCCGGCTAAGTTTTTGGTTGCGTTTTCTGATGTTATGTATTTAGCTGCAGCGAGCGCTATAGCGCGAACGAGGCTCGTAATTTGGAAAAAAAACTGACATCATTTTCGTGAACGGCGACCTTGATTTACCTTTTACACCAATGGCGATAGTACAACCTTCCACGTATACAGATCGATGGTGGACAAGCTTGAGCCGCTGCGGTAGTGGTTCCGTGACGAGCCCCAGTGGTCCAGCATGACCAAAATAGGAAACCATTTGTTTTTATTTTTCATATACAGCATGGCACACGCTGCTTTTAAAAGATGGATCAGGAAAAAAGAACATAAAAATGAGAAATTAATGTATCTTATTGTTGAACTGCATGGCAAACAATAACGAAAATGATAGAACCACATGGCCACTGTTTCTTTCCAACTGGGCTGACTACATGAAACTATCGAAACGCTGACAAATTCTCACGGTTCACTATTAAGTACCGCAGCGTACTTTGTATTATTAAATCGGGGGCATATCGAAGACAATATTGGGGGGGGGGGGTAGGCTGAAATAACCGACTGAAACCCATTCTTTTTTTCTTTCATCACCTCCCTTTTTTCGACTTAAAAGTGGCATTGTCGTGTATGAAAGTCTGCAGAATCTAGCAACATCTAGCACTACCTAGCAACTAGCATCCTTTGGCATTTGTTTGCAACAAGCAAAGATGCATAACGTCATTTCCTTTTAACGAAACACATCGGCTAAGCCACGAGCCTCCTCAATTATTGAGTGAAAATTTGGTACGTCCTCGTGCATGTGGGCGCAAACTGTAAAGTACAACCACATCACTGCCGCTAGATGGCGACACGGTAATTTTGTTCGATTTTCTTTCGGTGATAATGTGTTTTTAAGTCCAATTTTACGAGATATTTGGTTCCCATATTTTCGTGGCTGCATTAAATTGCGTGCATTAAAAACCTGGGGTTATTGTTGAGAGCTAGTACTAAGAAGTAAAACAGTACGTTTCATTAAAAAAGTCCAGACACACGCTAGTATGCTGTGTGAACTGGGTAGCAGGGTTACCAGGATGGCAGGGAAAACTGGTCAGCAAGACAGCAACACACTGCCATAGTGTGCTTAGTTATATTTATATAGTAGCAGTCATACTCGGCTTCGCCCCGAGGTTTGTATGCCCGTTGTTGTTTCCCATTCTTCGGTCGGAGTGGCCTGAACGTTGACAGGCAATTTTTCTTCCTGAAATACTCGTTTTTTCCTCATATCCGATCCCAATATCTCCTCCCCTTCCATGTTTCTTCCCGTCTCCAATACTTTCCCATCCTGTTTCTCTCTCCCCCCTCCTTTCCTCCCATCCTGTCCCTCCCCTCTCCCGTCGCTTCCTCCGCTTTGCTACACGTAGTTGAATTTGTATGGGGAGTTGAATTAATTACTGCCCCCCCTCCTTTTGCAAGATTTTGAAAAAACTGATTCGGTCTCTGTCCTAAACAACCAAAAAAAAAAAACCCGTACCATTTAGGTTCGGTTAATGTGCTTAACGGTAAGAGACGCACTTCCCCCTCCCATATATCTTTAAGTCAAGGAAAGCGGTCTTTAGGGACCGTTCATTATTTATCAACGGGGGTGGGCTGGCGGATTGTCGTCGCCAGTACAAAAAAATTCATGACCCCCCTTTGGTGTTAGTGATTTTTTGCCCCCCCCCAACAAAAATTGTATTACAATTTTCATTTTCATGCGCCCACTTTAATACCTTGTGGAATGTGCTGAGCTAAATAAATTTATTAACATTCTATAACTTGCCGTGCATTTACTCTCTCGCAGTTTTTTTTCTTGACCCCACCACCGCCTGATAGCAACTTTAAAAAAAAATGTAGCCCCCCCTCCCTCTTCATATAAAAATTTTCATGCCTCCCCTCCTCATTTTCGCCGGCCCACCCCCGTTCAGTCCCTTATGTGCGTCTCAGCATCATGAACTTTCATATTGAACGTCAAATTTTGAAATCCTATAGTTTCACCCTTAATAAGCATTGACGTAGGCCAGCAAAATTCGGTATAAGGTAGCGCATCGTTATTATTTCATTACGTTACAAATTTATAAATTACGACAATCGAATAGTTCGGCACCCACAGTATGGCCATTTGTTGTTGTTGTTCTTGTTGTTGGGACTCTTTGCTCTCACCTAGAGATCGAACCAATGAACAGAGTTTCACTTTTTATAGCTTAAAATGGAGGTATTAACAAGGACCTTTTGAACGCTATTTTAATGTGACTACGATATTGTTGTTGTTGTTATTACTTATTGAAGAAATGTAAAATTTTGAAACCCTACAGTTTCCCCCAGAATTTACGTAGAACAATGAAATTCTTTATTTCGGGTTATGTCATAACTATTTCACTACATTAAAAATTTTATTGACAACAACCGATCCGTTTCGCCTCTACAGCATGGCCAGTTGTCTTTGTTGTGGGGACACTTTACTCTCACTAATACAGCTGTCAAGCAACAAAATCATGCTCGTTGAGCTAAAAACATGAAATTTGGTACACAAGTCATTCTTAGCAGTACAAATCGAACTAGCTATGGATACCCTTAAGATACCCTTATGGATACCCTTAAGATACCCTCCCCCATGCCCCTCTGCACTCCCCACATAACCATCCTCCACGCAATGATGCCCAGCAAATTCTTGCTAATCGAGCTAAAAGCTTGAATTGTCGCACAAAAGTACAAAAGTCATTCTTAGCAATCACATCGGACCAGTCATGGTACCCCATGAAATAGTCCCCCTCTCTCACTTGACCAACAAATTATTGCAGCTCGAGCTGAAAGCATGAAATTTCGCACACGGTCATTTATAGCAGTACAATTCGAAGGAGCTATGAAACCCCTTCGAGATACTCTCCCAAAGCATAGACTTATATACTATCACACCACGTGTGATGGACAACAAGCCACTCAATGCTGCTGCGCTCGGCAGGGCTCATTCCTGAGACAAATAAAAATGCCCAATTCGCATGCTGACATGACGTCACTTCCCTCTTGGTGACCTGCTCTGGCTTGCTCGGCGTCCGTTTTCTAATTGTCGGTTTGATGTGGAACGTTCAGCGGGAAAGGTACCGCGCGAAAGGTGAGCAGTGGTCTGTAGAATTTATTCGATTTATTCTAACGTATCGTTGCTTGTTGGGAACATGGGAAGAATAAGTGTCTCTCGTCCGATTTTTTGTTTTTTAATGGACTAAGAATTACCTGCTGAATAATGTTTTCCTCTTTTATTTTTGGGGCAAACGCACCGTTTGGTCGTGATTTAAGTCCAAAGTTAGCACTACGGGAGGTAGGCTGTGACGCCATCTTGTTGCCGGCAGGCTGGCTCGAGGCACACGGCGCCGCGCAGGAAAGCATCAACTGGGCCAAAATCCGTCAAGTGAAACGTCAAACCCCAACCAGTTCATTACAAGTGAAACGTCAAACAGAAGCCGGTACCTATAACCTAACCTAACGACAATAACAACAAAACCAAACTAAACTGACAATAACAACCCACTTATCTGAGCTGTTTACGGGAAAAAGATGTCAGCTGGGAACATGGAACTCTTGTATGTCCGTCAGTGCTAGAGTGCGGCTTTCATTAATTTCTGACGGCCAAACTAAGCCTTTGCCCCAAAAATGGTATGGGAAAATGTTGTTCAGCTGATCATTTTACGTAATTCTAGCGCAACATGAAATTGATCGGTGAGGAGACACCTATTCTTCCCATAAGCCTAAAATTCGATGGAGGGGGAATATGCTTTTACGACAATATTGGTGTATTTGAAAGCAAAACCAAATTTCGTTACGTAGCTTATTTGACTTCCCTTCTATAGGGTTGCCAGCCAAATTTATCCCGCCAGCGGGCGACACTATCGATCACGCTTCCGGCAACACGGACGCACGCGGGAGCCAGCATGGATCATAGTGGCGGTCTGCGTGTACGTCTAACCTTTGCAGCTCGGATTTACTAAATACTCAACGCATATTGTTTAGTGTTAGTAAATAAAAATTAACGGTAAAAATACCAACATTCTGCTGCGTTCCTCTTTGCAAAAAATTAGAAGAGCGTCCGTTATAAAGGAGAGAAAATGCGGCTGGTAGCTAGAGTAAAAAGCTGGTCGTCAAAAGCGGCTTTACGATGGTAAATCGTTTCGTAACGAAACTTTTTTTTTTAATTGACTAGGCTGAAACCATGTGGTTGTTTACGTGTTGGGCAGGCTTCCATAAATTAATAGTTTCTCGATGCATACGAATGGAAAAGGGTGACAAGTAAGAACAAGTCCATTCGAATATTTATTTTTCCAAATTTGTTTGCTTTCATTTGTTTTTCAAGTAACCTAGAGGCGGGAGCATTTGTATATTTTCACCTTTTGGTGTATTGTCTTACCCTGAAAGAAATCGTTTCGTAACGACCGAAACAGTCATAGAAGCTGGTTTAGCCTGTGTAACATTAACACAGGAACACCACCAAAGAAACTTTAACTGAACCCTAGATATTTTCCAGGTGGGGAAAATTTCAGCACAATTATATTAATTAACAATTAATGTGTTGTTAAACTGTGAAACACATTCGAAGCCAATATACATAATTTAATAGCAAACTTGTTAGGGCGGTTTACATTACTGCAATAGGTTACGGGAAAGTTTTTGCTTAAACTACCAACATCAGTAACTTAAAAGAAAGTTTTGTGGTCTATGAAAACTTGTTCGACTTTAAACTGGAGTGGAGGGGGAACTAAATTTTAGGCAGTAATTCTTCCCAGTTTTAGCCGAAGGCATTAAGGCTGAAACTCTTGTATAAAAAAAGGAAAAGAAAAAAACTAGAAAACAGGAAGAAGAAAAAGGAATGTAGCTGTAAATCAATACATAAATAGTTATAAGATATTTAAGAAAAACACTAATAAAACAAAAGCGATATAAAAAGGACTAATCAATGGCAAGTAGCATTAATAGTCAGTAGTGGCTTCACAGCTTGAATGTTGCCGTCCTACGCAGGAATGAAGCGATTTCCCACCAAAAAAGTTAGATTATTATTAACTTTCTCATACGAGTAGCCTTTATCTTCCAACTGCAAAGAAGAATTTAATTGCCGGGTTTGTTGTTTAATGACTAAAGATAAAGTATTGAATTTATCTTTCCCTTTAACTTTTCAGTTTAACCTTATTTTTTTTTCTTTCTTCCACACGGACTAAGAAATAAGTTATTATTTATGGTCGAAAAGGGCGGATGGGGGGCGTTTCATCATAAATTAAAATGAAACGACCACCATACTTTCGATCATTTCACCACTTTCAATCAGTAGCGTACACAGACATCCGAGAGGGTAGGGGCAACATTCAGTAAAAAGACATGCGAGATTTTTTTGTCTTGTTTTTCGCTTGTCACTCTGTTTTTTTTTTTTTTTACCATTTTTGGCACTTTCCAGGCCTTTTTTCCCCCTTTTTTAGGACTCGTAGGTCCTTTGTCCTCACTGTGCCCAGCTTTATCAGCGCAGAAAACCATAATAGGGCATTTTTTTCTTCAAAAAGGGCAAAA
>JAHWFP010209563.1:65416-98413 GCA_023313725.1 Lithobius niger | reverse complement strand
ACCTTTAAGTCTTTCTCCCCACTATACAGAACTTATACATTCGTATACTTATGCTTTAGAGTCTTTGCAAGCTACCCTCCCCCCTCTCCACCCCATCACGACCACCACCCCATAGTTATAGCAACATTATTAATACCTTCACGTTGCATCGATACAATACGTTGAAAAGAATGTGTTCTGGAAACTTGCCCACGAAGCCCAAACAACAAGACCTCATTACCCAACAGGCAATTATGGGAGTCGGACGACCAACATACCAACAAACTAGCAACCTGGTACTAATGACAATTAGGGACGGAAATGTAGCTAGCTGGCGTTTCGGCTTCGCAAAGCAATGCCAGGAGCTATACAGGATGCATTTCCTCCCCTTAACCAGGAGTAATTAAAGCGACGCTAAACAGATAACTGGCTCAAACGGACATAGAAACTTTACCCATACATACAGTATAAGAGTTAGGTGAGTCAGGCATTTCGATAGCATGGAAAAGTCTGTTAGACTCCCACCAATGGTTGATGTATGGGTTAATTTGGCCCTTAAACGGCCTTCAACTATTGTTGAAAGCTATCGCTAGTGGGTTTAGGTGTTCGTTTATGTGACATTCATTTCCATGGCGGTATTGATAAGGGGGTTTAGGCCTAGGAAAACATATATTGAATCACTGACTGCTCCCAGTCTTCAGCTAACAAGGCAGAAGGGGGGGAAGGGGCTGTAGGAGAAGCAGTGAAAAAGACATACACACGTTTGCATGTGAAAGTCACATTTTTGTGTACGAATTTGCTCTTCGTGTGTATAGGCCTATACAGTTGCAGCAAAATTTTCATAAAAGCCTACAAAAATGATTGTGTGGAATGACGCTTATTTATTACCGATTTGCTTATCTGTTGAAGTTGGAACTAGATTTTAAAAAGAGTGAATCCAAAAGTGTACAATTTCAAGAGTGCATAATTTGATAAAACTCCGGGAAGTTGTTTCACGCTTTAGGCCCAATAGGCCCTCGCTGCTTACGCCCCACGGGAAATTTCCGTTTCCCCATACGGCCAGTACGCTCCTGGTCCAGTGTTTTACGTATACATTCATTTCTGAATTATTACCCTGAACACAACCCAAAAAAAGTATTGTTGTGTTCATGATCTCTGGTTAGTTTTGTTATTTGATATGTGCACTAAAATGATATTTGATATCTTTTATATTTGATAATTTTGATGTTTGGAATATGTGTGGTAAAAGCATCAGAATGAAATAAGGTGCCAATAATGTGATGCCACAAAAATTGTCTTTCTTCAATTTCTACATCCTTAGTATACGTGACATCGTGTTTCTATTTTTTACAACCCACGTGACTTGATAATCATGGCGTATTATCATCCCCCGCCTCCCAATCTACATCATTACAAGCGTATGATGTGCGTGCGTGTGTGTTTGTACCTCTACTCCTCTGGAACCAAAGCACCTACAAAGATGGGAGTACGACCAAACGAAAGATGATGAAATTACGCTTCGGTTAGGCCTATTTTCATCGCTGTAACGTGGCAGTATGACCCTTAAATACGTGAAAGAACTTGAAAAATTAACGTCAATAGTTTTTTTTAACCCTCATGGTGTTCGTTCATGACGACATAGTCTGTTCATGCAAAGTGACAAACAAACCGTCTTGAAGATATCAGTTACGTACTAAGATGATCTGCAAAGGGATGTTCGTAATAAATAACCTAAAAAGACAAAGTATTTTGCAACACACCACATACAGATCTTAAAATTGGGTTTGTATTGCATGGAAAAATCAAAACCATAGACCTGGTTTTAAAAGGGTGTCAAACATTCGTGTTTCTGAAGCACGGAGGTGCGTGAATTGAGCGAGAGCAAAGCGAGCTATTTCGACGTACACTAAACTTTTCCAATGAGTGTTTCGCTTTGCTCTATCACTCTTTCATCTCACACCTTCGTAGGGGATTACTTCAGGAGGAGAAGACGTGCAAACAAACAAATCTTATGTTTTGAATGATGTTGGTGAAACGCAGACGTGCTGAGGAATGTGATGATAGAACTCAGTTCGTCGAACTGTTAGAAACAATTGCAATTAGTTGTCGTCGAAATAATCAGTTCATCAATTTTGTGAATCTCTTGGAATCAAAGAAATTAGATAAAGCATGGTTCGACGCCAATGGAGTAAGCGAAGCAAACAATATGGCTACTGTCTATATGGAGGAACAGGGTGGCGTTCTACCTGGAAAACCGGGAAAATTTAGGGAATTTACCAAGTCTGGAAAAGTCAGAGAAATATCAGGGAATTTGATAAAAACACACTGAAAGTCAGGGAATTTCAACATTTTCCGGAAAGTCCTTTTCATCTATATAAAGATTGGCTACTGCGGATTTCATTTTTTACTTCTAAAACCTTTACTTTACTTCAATTAAAAATTCATGTCCTTTTTGTTTCATTTCTGAAAAAGAGAAAACTCATAACGTGGAAAGTTATCTGTTAAGTACGTTTCTAGTTATTGGTCTGTTTACCAAGAGCAGGGCAATTTTTGATGGAGCAAAGCGATGCGATATAGTTATTGCGATTTGAGTGAAATGGGAAAAAGAATTGTTTAGTCATGTACAGCCCCTTCTTTCGACCGAAAAAAAATCAGGGAAAAATGCCAGTATAGGTCTAGAAAAATCAAGAAAAATCTAGAAAAATCAGGGCGTTTCATCATGAGGTTTTTAACGCCACCTTGAGGAAAATAATTCGTAACTATAGTAAATTTTTAGATTTAATCAAATACGTCCAAATACTTGACGAGACGTATAACGCTTTTGATTTGGGAATAGCGTTCATTTCATCTACAGTTTAAAAAAAAAAATAGCTTTCACTTTGACCAAATACAAGAGAAACATTTGCCAATTTCAACAGCTCATACATCCAACTTTATCCTATGGCTTTTAAAATTTAAAATGCGCCATCGATTCTCACTTATCCCCCCCCCCCTTGCCGACAATCTCCCCTGTCCTAACGAACCCAAGCGTCCTCCCCGCAACGAAGCGTGACTCACCCCAACCCAATGATGAGCTCTGATTAAACCCCAGTTCACGTCCGAGACGGCATCACAGGATACACGATCCGACATGTTATTAAGATATATACATATTTAGGGTAGGCCTGGGAGACAGTGACAGATAACAATTTTAAGTGCGCTTCCTGCAGTCGTTTGTCAAACAAGGGGAGCTGGAGCGCAAAAAAAAAAAAAAAAAAAAAAAAAAAAAAAAAAAATTATAAAAAAAAAAAAAAAAAGGAACATGTCTACCTGATTGGACGCCAACTCGATTCTGAAATCATCTTCATCCTTATTTAAAATTTCAACAGCTTTCACCTTTTTTTATCCCCTCCCAACCATTTAAGTTTCTCCTCGGGGCATTTCGGCTGTGGTGATACGTCAGGACAAATGGAGGGAAGCAGTTTAATAAATATTAAAACACGGAAAAAAAAAGAAAGAAAAAAACAAGGCAGTGACTTGTGACTAACGATGACAAGGAATGGACTCAAAAAAAAATATAATAATTTTAAGCATTTGTAGCAGACCCTTCAATTATTTTGGTCATTTTAAAAAGACGAAGTCTGAATGCCGATTTATTACTTTGGATTGCTGGCACGTTCTTTCGATTCCATGAAGGATTTTATTAAAAAGATTTTAAAGTAGTTCAGCAAGAAAAAAAATTAAATGTATAATAAAAAAAAAAAGGCGGAATACGCTTGTGGGCTTTTAAGACTGAATTCCATACGGAAATACTAAGGATGTCGTTGCGATGAGGTACACACCGATCACAATGACAGCTGAGGATTGTCTAACATTAGAATATCCATGCATTCGTGGAATGAGAATACAAAATTAAGGCGTTTAAATTACAGTAAAAAAAGTTATTTTAAACACTCATACAAGCGAAAAGTAAAACGGAAGCTTTTTCATACATTTTTTACATTTTATTTTTACCCTAAGTTGTGAAAGCCATACATCATGGTAGCCTACTTATTTAACAACGAAAATATAGGGCACTACCGTCACTCATAACAATAATCCATCCGAAACCAAAACTGGTATTAGAGCAGCCGCCAAGTTTCCGAAAGGTGTCGGCCGTTGAAAGTAGTGATATCATTCAACTGGGGAAAGGCCGCCAAGGTTAATCCTATTAACCAAGTTAAACGCCCCGAATACTACTTTGGACGTTAAATGAAACTTGAAGATAGTTACCGCGAGTAGCAATATTCTAGTCTTCATTTAACTTTAACGGTGCCATTAACTAGGCCAATAGGATTAACCTTGACGGCCTTTCTCGGGTTGAATGATATCGCTACTTTCAAAGGCCGGCCCGTTTTGGAAACTTCGCGGCTTCTTTTAAACCAGTTTTCGTTTTGGGTGGAATACCTTAACGGGCGCTACCTTATTATCATCTTAGTATTGTCTCTACAATCAACTCTGTTTGCATGGTTGCCTTAGCTGCTATAGAGCAGTGACATTTGCCGCCATATTGGCACCAGTAAGGGTTTTGGAGGGCATAACTACAAGGTGCACTACATAAAAATGGAGGGAAAAACAACGGAAGAGCGAATTTCTTAGGCTTAAAATAACGTTGTTTTCTCCAACAACAAAAATCCCGCGTTTTAGGTCTAAGAAATCACTCTTCACAGAATCGGTTTCAGTATGACGCTCTTCTGTTTCTCTCTCCAGTGCCCCTTGCACCTAACCCATTAAGGCTCCAGCATAGAGTTATATACAATAATACTACGTCGTGTCACTGCTCTATTGTTATTATTAGCTTAGGTTTGGTTACCATTATTTTGGTCTTTAGAACGCTAACCTGTCTCTGAGCCAACATCAAGAACATGTATAAGTTGCATTTTGGCAAAATACATCTTAATTTCTTGTCACCCTTTCGGTCATAAACCATTTCAGTGTCAACCAGTTTCTCCCAGTGTTGGTTAACAGTAATTGGTCTCCCATGTCGGCGACCACACTAAACTGAACCCAAGCACCAAATATCTGTGGAGGTCTTTTCATTCACAGCCCTGAGCCATCTCACACTATTCCACGACACTTTAGTTGGCTCCACAGAACTGCTAATGCATGTTTTTAATTCTAACCGTCTGCTTCGATTTACTGTTTATTATTGAAGAATTTTGGTCATTTACTGAACCGCGAAAGTTTAGTTTCGGATTCTGTGGTCACAGCGTGTCATTCTGTCATGTCAGTTATCCGTTATGCACGTCATTACTGTTAGGTTTATGCTGAAACCGATACTGCTAAAGGATACACCTCAATAAATTATGTGACATAACCAGAACTATTTACATTGGATAAGTGACTTAAATTATGCATTATGCCTGAATGTCAATCTATATAACTGTTGTTGTATTGAAGCCGTACATACATGCTATCGATCTGAAAGCTTTCCTTCGCGTGTATACTTTACGTATATTCGTTCTAGGAAGGTTGCATTTCTTGCGAAGCTTTTCAGGTGTAACACGAGAACTGTAGGCTGCCAAACGTTTTCTGAGTAATGCCTGGAGTTTTCCCAATAATACCTGGAGTGTTATCAATAATACCTACACTTTTCATAATAATAACCTGGAGTTTTCTCAGTAATACCTGGAGTTTTCTCTATAATACCTAGCACTTTCTATATAATACCTGGAGTTTTTTCAATAATACCTGGAGTTTTCTCTATAATACGTGGAGTTTTATCTATAATAACTGGCGCTTTCTCAATAATACCTGGAGCTTTCCCAATAAAATCTGGAGCTTTCCCAATAATACCTGGAGTTTTCTCAATAACATCTGCACTTTTCCTAATAATACCTGGAGTTTTCTCAATAATATGTACACTTTTCTTAACAATATATGGAGTGTTCTCAATAACACCTGGACTTAAAAAGGAATGTAGAAAGCTCTGGGTAATTAGTGGATTCTGATGTACATCTGTATACTCCATTTAAAGTGCAATTACATCAATTTTTACTTGCGTATATAACTTTTGGATCACAAAAACTGGACACAAAAGAAGCTGTGAGAACATGTTACATACGTTCAGCACAACAATTTCATTATGGCATCACAATAAGACACTTCAATAGGATTTTTAGCTTGGAGTGGACTGAAAATTATGGTCGACAGATGGGCCTCGCAAACGTCTCGCAGACACTACCTGCCTACGCATGAGCTACCATATTCGGCTCTTGAGTATCGACAGGGTTCATCGCATGTGGTACGATTGGTTCCGGACCTTCGCATCGACACGGCGGTTGGAGCTGGCTAGGGAGACTCACGTCCTTTGGTCATTGGTCCCGGTGCGTCGGTGCGATTCTGGTGCTCCTTTGCATGCAGCGTCGTTTCCCTGGCAACAGTCATCTGCAACTACTCCGTCCTCCCTTTCCCTGCAAGAACCATAGATCCTATTCTTTGCCTTTTGATAATGTCTGTACTACAACGGATTAAAATTCATGTATTTAACTTCCTATTCTTGTAACAATACACAGTTATGCATCTTATGTTCACATGCCAATTGTTACCTGTCCTTAACGAGCAACTTAGGTGTACTTACTAAGTGAAGCCTTTTCTGGCATTCCAACCATCAACCAATCCTCATGTCACCCAATTTTGGCCTACTGATTTAGAACCTTTACTTATCAGCCCAATTACTTATTATAGTCTCCGCGGTCCATCTTGAGTTCGTCCCAGAATGAACACAAATAATCGATTGTATGTTTTTAGTAGCAGAGTGCCTTATTGATACCCAAAATAGTTACAATAAGAATGGCGGCCGTCGGTTAAAGCCGCCCCCTCCAAGAAGACGTAGCCAATCACAAAATACGTAAAAGACTCAAGATACGCCGCGCATACAATAGCTTACTTGTTTAGGGTCCATTATTCAGCTATGAATTTCTCACCATCCTTTTAAGCCGTACCAATTGGCGGCCGAGTGCTTCACCATCAAATTTATCATTAATCCTGAACGAAATGGCAGAAAGACAATTCTTGACTCAGTCATCTCCTTAAGTTAGTCCAATCTGTCAACCATCTAAATGTTCCCATCCGTTGATACATTGAGTTCAGTAGCTCCATCTCTCGACAATAATTTCATGTAATTAGACCTACGCTTGTGAGTGTCCTCCTTTCTTTTCTTTACAGTTTAATTTGGGCTAGTAACTACATTCAAAAACAATTCTTAAATACATAGGAATGAAAATAGGCCAAATAGAACAATAGGGCAAATAATTTTAACCTTGGTCACAGAATGATCCAAAAGCACAAGCAACACCCCTGGTCCCTGTAGGAGTAAACAGAATTCCTAGTAATTTTTTATTCTTAGTATGTTTATACAGTAGGTACCTTCAGCCGCAAAATCCAAAATCTAGCAAATACTTGGCAAATCCTAGCAAATCCGTGTTTCAATGCAATTCAATTATTGTCATACTCAGTATTTGCTATGTCGAATCAATTCCAATGAATTGCTTTCGTTTCACGATCTTTTGAACAATTCCATTTCAATTCCAATGAGTTCAGCCTAAGTCCAGCATAATTTCAGGTAAATTCTTGCAATTTTATGATATTTCCCGAAAATTTACACAATTTTGGTGAGCTTTGAGGCTGAAATAGGTATAATTGATTTGGATTAATTTGTGGAATTGGCCTGAATTCGGTGTAATTCCCCCTACGTCAAATAAAAATAAAATAAATTTTATAACTTTGGCAAATACCCGAGTCAAGTCCAAAATCAAGTCAAGCGAAATAATTGAAGATTAATAAAATCAATTCCACCGATTCAATACCTGGAGTTGCCCAATGTTAAATCAATTCCACCAAGCCCACAAGTGGAATTGAGCCAATCAATTCCAAATTCGGAATTAACTTACGCCCATCATTGGGTCATTAACACCTAAGGCTTGATCCATTCTTGAAAGACTTCATACACATATAAGCAATAATCAAACGTACTTAAGGGTAGGGTGCGTCAAAAATCGAACAAACACAAACATTTCAGGAAGCAGCCAAGAGCTTGGATCGAAGATTTACGGATTCCTCCATTCCTGGTATAAGTAGTACATCAATCAACGTGTGCCACCCACAATGAACGCCGATGGAACGTGCATTCTGCACGGGCTGTGCGAGCCGTGAATGATTTAGCCGCACACATTCCAGGGACCATGGAAGACCGACACCGTCTGGGAGAGTTTTCCTTTTAAATGAAGCTTAACGGGAGTCTTTCTTAACTCATGGGATGATACAAAATTCTTATGATTTATACTGTTAGACTTATCAGAAACAAAATCCTCAAGGGTGGAAGAAGCCCGCCAAATTTTAAAATGAAGCCTGACGGGGTCTTTCTTAACTCAATGAATGACACACAAATCTTAGTATGATTTACACTGACTTATCAGAAACAAAATCCTCCAAAACCCGCCAAATTTGCCAATCAAAGTAGCGATATCAGAGTAATAATGGCTGACGCCAAGTTTTCTACATGGTGTACCATGCTTACGCCTTGTAATGACCAAAAAGTGTTCAACTTGGGAAGTAGGGATATCACTACCCCCCCCCCCCCCCCCACAGAACGGTCAGGCGAATCCCACCAATTATAGTTCAAAGGTTGAATGAAAAAAGTTGACCATTGCTTAGTAGCAATGGTCAAATTTTTTTCGTTTAACGTCTGAAGTTTTATTAAAAAAAAACCACGCGACGATCTCCGAGATGTTTTTCACGCCCAAACAAAGGAAGAACAATGTAAGGCTACACACTCCACTATTCTTGGCTATTTTTTTTCAGTGTTCTTCATTCACGTCGTCTACATTCCATTCATCACCCTACTGATGATACGTTATCCATTTTTCAGATTTTAGGCACTTTTGCAGGCATGGAATTTCATTATTACTTTCACGAACTCTGAGTTACCTGTACAGCTCTGCTAAGCCCACTAACCCGATTAGTTTTTAAACATTTTCCAGCGATGTCGTTTAGCCAATAGAATGCACCAATCATTAGCTAATGCATTGTGCGCAAAAGTAAAAATGGTAGAAACACTTGAGTACAGCAGTAAGGTGATTAAACAGTACAGCAACATTGTAGTATCTGAAACCTTACAGGAAAGTTTATTTTGTGCTCCTTTTTCTGTTTTGACTTCGGATCAGTTAAACCTTACGTTAAGTATCAAACGAGTTTACTTTTGTTTTCTAATATAAGCAAGTCGAAACCCGAAGTACGTTTCGATTTCACTTCTAACTTTTCCTCCCTTACCATTCGGTAACCCCTTGTAAATATTCCCCACTCCCAATGTATTTATTCAATTATGTAGAATTAAGTATGTTTAGCCTTTAAACCACTTTGAGTAGTGGCTTGCTACCGATCACACAACATATTACGGCAACCAACACAATGTATTACTCCGCTGCGCTATCACTTCCACCAGGATATCAGGCAACCAACAATACAGAACTGAAGCCCAAAAATTATGACTCTCAAGCCCCATCTTTAATGGTGCCTTCACCCCCACTCCCTTTCCCCCCCTCCTTCTCCCCAAAAAAAATTAAGCTTACTCTCCACGCTCACAAGTTTACCGATTTTAACAGCACATGTTGTTCAAGTCTTTAAGCTAAATGTCACGTAAGCGAAGGCACATAACATCTCCGCGGTTTTTATTCCCATTTTTAATACGCAAGGCGCTGTACCAATAAACCTCCTTGTGCATTACTTAGCCGGCGTCAATGCGACTAAGGCTGCCGACAACCCAGTAAGAATAAGGCCGTCGATCAATATCCTCCTCATCAGAGTAAAAGCACGGACGGACCAAACAACCAACCAACTCAGAGCCAGTTGCCCTGAAGCCAACAACAAAAACCACTACCCAACATAGAAGCATTACTTGTCTAATCATCCTGATAAACAACTTTAGATTAGAGCGACAGATAATGATTTGTACGAAAGATGGATTGGATCGGTTAAACTAAGTTAGTTGTTTGGCTGTACCAACAGCCGGGTTGCTATGGGGAAAAATGTGATGCTATATATAGAGCAAATGCACGTAGCATCTTTCATTTTCACCCATCACAGCAGTATCCCCCACCATGTAATAATCTCGACATTATTTTCAGAGGGTGTGTTAATGTAAAGACACGTTGTTAGTTATGAGCTAGCTGCGAAAGCATTGTTAGTAGTACGGTAGTATAAAGTTCCTTCCCATGGCGAAAGTTATGTCACAAGTCACGTGACCTAAAGCGGAAGTGGCGACACGATCCAAGATGGCGGCTAATCGAGATCCACTCGAAAAAAAAAAGCCTTGGCGCTGTAACACACCATTTGTCTATCAGTAAACTAAGTGACAATGGAGTTACTTAGCAGTTCTTAGGCACACCTCACACGTGGGTGCAGAGTCTGCTAAAAAGGGTTTTGACCAGCACCTGAAGTACAGGGAGGTGTGTAGTCTGGGGCCTAACCCCAATTCTTGGTGTTCAGCAGCCTTTCTGCGAGTTTCTTTTGAACTTCTTTTTCCCACTAACCTGGAGGATCTGGAAAACTCAGGGAATTTAAACTACGTTTGTAACTCAGGGAACTCTCTGTTTTTTCACAAAAAAAAACCTGGAAAAATCAGGGAGGGGGGAATAAAGTAATAGGGTTACGAATAAGCCTAAAAGTGCATAAAAACTTATTGTGTTAACATTCTGCGTTTAAAATGTTATCCCTCTGTTTCTGTATTCACACATAGAAGTTTATCAAATGGGGCTTATTACTTTTTTGCAGTTTGTGAGCTCAATAAACGGTAACACTGGCAAAATGAGTGCCAAAAAAATACTTCCTACAATTACGGTCAATACCCTGGAAATTGACCTCAACTACTCTGAAAAACCTGGAAAACTCCGGTAAATTTATTCGTATTTTTGTGGGAACACTGGTGGGGCATTTTCTGGATTTCGGGATCATACCAGTACAGACTAACTCCACCCGGCCTAACTGAACGAAGTGAATCTGTGTGGGACTTTGCTACTGTTGTATCCTGAGGAGTTTGCTATAGTTACCACCGGTGGATCCTCTTTAGACTCCCATGAGTCTTTACTGTTGGCAGCTCGCCCTTGCAACAGGAGGTCCCTTACCACTGATCTATAAGGATAACTGGAGATGTAACGACGAAGAAGAGACAGCTTAATTAGTATGGTAACAAACTCATTTTAATCACTAGGCAAGTGGGCAACGTTTTGAACATCTGGTGTAAGGCAATCTTACATTTTAGGCGTTCATTTCTCGATCATTACAGCGCTTACTTTATTGCTTGATGAAGGCGTGCTGTAAGTTCCTAAACGTTGCATTAGTAATCTTTGATTTTTTTTTACACATTTCATTTAATGTATTTTTCTCTACAATTGCTTCAGTTACTTAACCACTAATATTAACGTTCACCTATTGAGTAGTCTATTACTGTAGTCTTGCGCTAGTTGCTTGTGATAGACACGCACAGCGGGAATACAAGGTGACTACCGCTGCTTGAGTAGAAGCATAAAAATTGAAGAATAGAACTAGCTTTCACGTCCTCCACCCCTTTTCTGCCAACTGACCAATACGCAGCAAATCTTCGGTGTTCCTTTTTCTGAGTGATCGCGTTGGAAGACGGAAGAAACGGAAACACAAAAAGGCAAAAAAAAAAAAAAAAGCTGGAAGGAAAGCCGGAGACTATACGAGATTGGACAAACATGGGAACGAGAAGCTATTTTTTGTTGTTTGCAGTGTTTACAGCACGATTCGACCAAGTCATCGACAAATAAAAGGGATAGAAAAATCCAAAAGCCAGAATAGCAGGAAAAGAACAAAGACTATGGGGATTTAGCTTAGCCTTGCTGAACGTCTTCCGCAAGCTTTAACTAATGAGTAAGTGCAAGTTTGAGCTACGCAAGGCATTCAACATTTCAGATTCATGAGTAAGGAAGTAAGGAAATACTCAACGAGATTATTCATTAATTAACATAAATAGGAATCTTGCATTGGCTTTTGTTGGTATTTGGATCGGGTCGGTAAGGCCAGCATGTAAGATCTGCGTAATCCCCCACTACTACCTCAACAGTTACTCCAGTCTTGAATATAACGGTACTAAGTGGTACTTCCCTAATCTGAGACCTTACTTGACTCACCTTGTATGATGCTGTGGCTAATATTTTATATGATGTGTACTGAACTGTGATGTTTTATTTGTAGCCATCTTGAGGATGTCACGTCGTAACCGTACGTAATCTCCAGTTATCCTTATAGATCAGTTGTAAGGGACTTGCTTGTACATCCTGTTGCTAGGGCGAGCTGCCAACAGTAAAGACTCTAAAGAGGATCCACGGTGGTAACTATAGCAAACTCCTCAGGAAACAACAGGAATGAGTCAAAGCCCACCTCATGGCACAAAAGGAGTGCGTCAAATCCCACCTCATGGTACAAAAAGAGTGCGTCAATGCCCACCTCATGGTACAAAAGGAGTGCGTCAAAGTCCACCTCATGGCACAAAAGGAGTGCGTCAAGGCCCACCTCATGGTACAAACTGAGTACGTCAAAGCCCATCTCATGGCACTAAAGTAGTGCGTCAAAGCCCACCTCATGGTACAAAAGGAGTGCGTCAAAGCTCACCTCATGGTACAAAAGGAGTGCGTCAAAGCTCACCTCATGGTACAAAAGGAGTGCGCCAGGCTGAGGCAAAGCACTACATTCAATAAAAAGAAAAGGGCGTGGGATCAGTACCAAGCAGATCCGGCGCCTGACTGCCATTCTATTTACGCTGAAGCTAGATTCCATGCATCTTCCTCTATTCTTTCATCCAAGCAGCATTACTAAAATAAACTTCTCTCCGAAAACAACAAAATACCCTAAGAAATTCTTTGCATAACAACAAGCAAGCCTTTAAAAATTCCCAATAGTCTCTGCGACTCCAACGGCATTTTGCTTAAGCCTGATTTTGAAATTGCTTCTGGATTTAACTGCTTATTCAATTGTGTTTTCCATCAGGAGCATCCTAATTCCATGTCGCCAATTCCCGATACGGGTCCATTCCTCACCGACATCTGTATTACATCAGCGGACTTCTTGTCCCACCTTCGTGCCCTTAAAACCTCAACTTCTGATTCTGACTAGCGCCTGATTCCGATTTTGACCTGCTGTGGTTCCTCTTTCACTGTTCCCCTCTCAATATTTTTTCTTAAAGTGTTTCTGAAGGTGCTTTTCCAATTCCGTGTGAAAGTGTCATTGTCATTGTCACAGGAGTGCCTTCTTCCCCCCCTTCAAACTGCACTAGAACCATTAGTCTCCTTCCAAGTTTTTCCAAGGTGGTTGAAAAATGTCTACACCAATACCTGACACCAAATGGCTAAATTTCAACTGAGAAACTCTCACCACGAATTTTGCAAACCTGCTTCTTGCTACTAAGGACTGGACTGCTTACTTAGTCGCCCTACGACGTCGTTTATTTCGAATTTGCTACAGTATTCGAATCTGTTCCCTACACCTTACATCTTTCTAAAATTCGTGCTGGCAGGGAACCTTGGTTATCTATTATCCTGTTTTCTTATGTAAATGACTAAAATCAGAGAGCTCGATCGGGATCTAGCTCTTCTGGTGTTCCTCAGGGTCTCGTTTTGGGCCCACTTCTTTTGGAAGTGGTAACGACTTAACCTGCCATTCGCTCAACGCTGAATGGAACCGCGGCCGTCAAAAGTTTGAAATATTAACAAACGGAAATTAGCTGTAAATATTAGTGTGTTTCTTCGTTTACCACTAAATAGGAAGGTCCACTCTTAGATCGCACCTTATGTGTCAACTTAGGTACAGGTACCAAACTTGGATGAGAATAATAATCAAAGCCCACTAATGTTTTGAAAACTACCCCAGAGAAAACAAGTTAACTCGTATGGTAAACGCACATGGTAAAAAAAAAAAATATTAAAAAAAATAATAAAATGTTACTCTTTCTCGTGATGAAATCCGTTCGTTCGTTAGATAAGTTGATTTTCGGAGGTTGTTGTCAAAAGCTGATCCTGCGTTCACAGATTTTATGGAGGCCTAGTACATTATGGTGCTGAAGGACCCTTTTTTCAAAACGAGGACGAGTAATTAAATTTTCAAGCATGCACATCCTGTAAGAGAGTTCCCACTATTAAAGAGAAACAAAGAATCGTGTTCTGGCTTTGCCACTAATTAATTAGTTCTTAAACTACAATCAAACTGAAAATAGAACACTTTTCCATACAGCAGCAATCAGGTCCTCGGCCAAAAAAAAAAAAAAAAATTAGCAAAATCGTTTGGCTAAACCAATTACAGTAACGCGCAGTTGGTTGAGTGGAACCATACGATAACATCTGTTAGGAGCCTCCAAGTTTCTTTAAGGTTCCAACGCCTTACAGTTACCAGACCCAATTAAACTCATTTGCATATTAATGGGTTCTTAAGAGAACTCGGCCATCTTGGTGTTCCTGTGTAAACAATTACCATAGTAGACGTGTGATTACATAATAAATGAGTTTAACGCTAATCAGGCATTTTTTTTCGGAAGGCTAATTAGGTTTTAACATGCTTCGTCTCCGATAAGCACCGTTTCCCTAAAGCGAAGACCAAGTTTCTCCATTTGTTGAAATACGGTAACTATATCAGAGAAGTGTGTCAATCTAGCGACGTTTAATGATTTAGCAATCGATGTTGCTGCAGCTCTAGCGCCGTTTGCTAAAACTTTCCGTCCTTATCAGAAATGACGGGATTTTTAAGACGCACCTAATGCAGGCTAAAATTTTGTATTTTTACGTTTTTTAGTTTTAATTTTTTTATTCGACATTTTTTATTTTCTAAATCTTTTATTCGTGAATTTTTATGTTTTCAAAATTTAAATTTTTCCATTTTTTAATTTAAATTGTTTTGTTTTTTTTCATTTAAAATAGGCCCATTTAATTGTTTTATTTTAAAATGTTAAATTTCTATTTTTTTTTAATTTTAAATTTTCTTATTATATATATTTTTTATTAAAAAAATTCCAAATTTCAATCGAATCAGTTCATGCGTTTGGCTGGTACTGCAAGACAAACTGATAGAATCGCATCTTTTTTCACGTAGAGATATTTTACATAGTTTTTTTGAACATGTGTTGGAGTACTAAAATTAAGGAAATGTTGACATTTTTACTGCAATAAGCGAGCGAGGTATCAGTGGCAGCAATACCAACTGAGACATGTCTCGCAAGTGGCAGCTTCTGCAATCCGGGTAAACGGCGCCGCCGATCGGTACGTGCACACGGGTGCATGCCATCCTTCGATGAGTTACGAAATTAAGGGCTTACCGAACCTTATCAATTTTTAATGTATGGTTTTTGCTGTCCTGCTATCGTGTGCCTTTTCTCATTAAATGTTTCATCAAAGATAAATTGTAAGATAAGCCATTGACAGCGAAATTCCTACACTAAAAGTAAATGTAGTACAGTAAGCCAGTTTTATGCACTTACGTTGCATTTAAGTGGTATGTGACCCGCCTTCGAATTTGTATTCCCTCTCCATGAGGGGTGGCACGATAATCGATAATTAGATAATATCGCACGTTTTTTTTATTTATCGAATTATCGTGCAAACCCCGATGCTTGAATTGTCATATCTCGGAAACCGCGTTGCGTATGGAATTACAAGTGGCTCTAATACCAAGTCTGTTGGAGAGTTAGTTTAATGCAGACAATATTTAAGCATTAAGTAGCAGCACAACTGCTGAATTGTTTCTACATGGTGATGAGCAATGGACAATGGCACACGCATTTCCATGTCTACAGGCCAGACTGCGAGTGCCACACAATTCACATTCGTGAAGGTTGCGCTGTAGGCTTCAACCCACGGGTTTTTTTTTCCAATTAACAAAATTAAAAGATTATTCTAGCCTCAAAATTTGTTATATCGAGATATTATCGATTAGCGCGATAATTAAAACAATTTTATCGGGATAAAAATGTTCTTGTGTCGTGCCATCCCTACCCTCCATTGCCCATGACTGACCAAATTCGGTTAAATGGAACCCAGGTCTCGGTTGTGATCTTAACGGATTCAGTGAGTTATCTTTATAAATGAAAGTGGACAAGTGGCCGTGTTGGTAAAGGCGGTATGGGTTGCTGGTGATGGACTGGTTTGCCGGTTCGAACCGGGTCACGTCACTTGAAAGAAACGTAAGTGTACAAAAGTGACTTACGGTACTATGTTATTTCTGATGCATGATTTTCGTTGGCGGCTTAATTTCCATTTTAACTTTATATTATTTACAGCGATTCATGCCAATCACATATTTAAAACGTAAAGCACAACATCACCTAAACAGATGCAATTTTCTCAATTGTACATTGATCATTTAAATTATAAATCCTCAATTTTTATCCGTGTAGATTTTAACAAGTGAAAATTCAATCATATGACCCCCCTTTTTTACGGCGCACTAGACGTTTTTGTTTGTAATATTATTTCTAATCGGACATTCAACTTACTCCAAGATTTAAAATATTTATATTCTTTTACATATTTTATTCATTGTTTTGTTATATGACAATTGGCCATTCACCCTTCTTCTTTTCCACTAGACTGGCGATACCATCAGAGACCTTTGTGTCCCTGACAGGTCTAACCTTGGTGGTAAGGCCGTGGAGATCCTATCCCACCTTTCCTAACTATTCTATCCAACCTCTCCATTGGCCACTCAATTTTTTATTTTTTTTTGAATTTTTTGTACCTATACGCAAGCTTTTAAAATTTTTGTATTTTGCATTAGTTTTCACGTTACCGCCTTCACATTCCTTTTTTCTTTTTCTTTATTCTTTTACATGCATCTTATACCATGCGCAATGGCTGTTTGTCGTGACGTCACCATGAGTTAGCCAATGACGAACGAGAACAACGGCTGTTTGGCCATCTGATTGGACTAGCCCAGTCACGTGATGTGCACGTCACAGCAAACAGCCATGGCGCGTCGTATAAATGCTGCCCATTTCAAGCTGGCAGTTAGCGATCCCACGATCCTTACCAAACCTGCTGTTCCTGCAACAAATTGCTTATTATTATTATTATTATTATTATTATTTACTTGAACGTTTCATTTTCGAAATTTTTGTGGTTTTGTTACGAAGAGCTGGCAAAACAAATCCTCGACTCAAACTTTTATTTCCACGCTAAAATCGGTGCCGGCAATTCAGCCCTATTAATGCTTTAAAAAAAAAAGAAGCGTACTGCAGCTAATCAAATCTCCGTGACAAATTCAATTAAAGTTGAAAGCAAATGTTTATAGGAATAGTCTGCAAGGTTCCAACAGGAAACAAGCATTCGAAAAGTCAATAAAAAGCAATAACTATTTAGGCTCGCATCCTGCGGGCGTGTTGCGTATAAGGATCACTCTTGCTGCTTCGCCAACACAACCAAGCATTTTCAAACTCGACAAACAGCGAGGCTTAATCAATATCCGCTGTCTCTCCGCTGGCTCAGGAAAAAAAAAAATACACCTGCTGAAAAACCTGCAAATACAATTAACGCTGTGCTACTCGAAAACTCTGCTTAGAGGAGATAATTTAATTAGCTCTTAGCGCAAAAGTATTTAATCTACAAATTAAAACTTGCGATAATAATTACAATAACGAAACTTGCAAGCAAATGTTTGCCGACTTCAGAGACAAGTGCTGGTAAAAACGGAAGTTTTCAAGATTATTCCCTTCTCCTTATCTCCGTCATGCCAACCACATTCAGAAAGTTATAAGTTGCAGCTTTCCTGGGCATAAAATTCAGTTCTGACGATCACAATTAGTATAACCCATTAGTTTACACCGACGTGAACACCGGCAGAAAACTTTGCGTTTTTCATGTAGTGCTCGGGGCCACTTACATTATATATTGGGCCCCCTTACAGCCGCTATTAAAAATCGGCTTGGCCATCTAGTGGAAAACCCGAATATCTCCGAAAATATCTGAGGTAAGAATTTCACCTTCATACTCGTAAATTTCGTATCATGAAATTACAATCAAATCGGAACAAAAGTGCGAATGTTACCATGTCCGAAACAGATAAACTCACTTACAGACTCACCGCCAAACAGATGAACTCACTCACAGACAAACAGATGAACTCCCTTACAGACAAACAGATGAACTCACTCACAACCAAAAAGATGAACCCACTGTCAAACAAGCTTAAGCTCACTCGCAGACAAACAGATAAACTCACTCACAAACAGATGAACTCACTCTCAGACAAACGGATAAACTCACTCACAGTAAAACAGATAAACCTACTCACAAACAGACAAACTCACTCTCAGACAAACGGATAAACTCGCTCACAGACAAACAGATAAACAGACATAAAAAAAAAACCCTTGTTGTCTCGGGCAACAAGATGTTACTGAATTGAAGCCTTTTGTGGAATTTTTGAAGAACTTACTTAAGCCTTCTTCTGACACCAGTTATAACGAAAAATTTTTTCAACAAAACTCCTTCACATCTCAGAATTTTGCTTGCTGCCTGCTGCAAAAAGCTTAGTTCAAGTACCAGTCGAAGCACCCAGCCGAGTTCACTCCTGACGTCCAACTTCCATTCCAATTTATACGAAGTTCACCACATGCCAGTGATTACATGCAACACATTAAAGAACGTTCGTTAACAGTTGCAGTTCTACAGCTGGGCTGTTCCACGAAACGAAACCCTTTCGTCTAGCATTATCTGGAATATCCAGCTCTCAGCAAAGCATTTGTTATGGATTTTCTGCGGTCTTAAAAATTCCTTTTCTTACGAGGCTGATCGGCTAGGCCAAATAGACTAAAATCAGAAATAGTTGGGAAAAAAAACTTTAATGTTTTTAATGGTATTACTTTTGAGCATAGCCGATGTTATCTGAGAAGCCTGTGCTGCATTAATGACTCTTTTGCTGCACGATTTCATGCTGGTGTGTGTGTGAGATGCGGTGTGTGTGTGAGATGCGTTATGTGTGTGTCGCATGGCTGTTATCAAATCCAAGTCCCCTGAAGTGGGCCGCGTCTTCATGATCAGGAGGTTTTCAATTTTTGCTTAAAAAAAAGCCATTTTGTTTTTGTTTTATGACCAGGCCCACTCGCTCACTTAGCCATCATACAAATACAAAAGAACAGAAAACAAAGCGCAAGGAAATCGCAGGCAAAAAACTCTGTTACAACAATAGACGAGTGCGCGAATACGTGGAGATGCATGCGCTGTTTCATTGTTGCTGGTCTTCAAAGGGTTTAACGAGCGTTAACCTCCGGGTCATCTGCCCGAAGCCCTAAGGCCCTATGTTGCTGGTCTTCCTTCCGCTGTAACAATGAAAAGTCAAGCCGTGCTAAACCAATTTCAGTACCATTAATGGTCGTAAAAAAACACGATCAAACGTCAAGAACAACGTTTTAGTATGATAATAAGAAACTTATAGCCATTCTTTTCCAAGAGTGGGGTACAGTAATTGATTTATTGGATAGTTTTTACTTACTCGGACCAGAACGTCCTCGCCCTTCGGGCTCCGACAATTCTCGCTCCTCGTACGTAAAAACTATCCAATAAATCAGTTACAGTACCCCTTTGTTGGAAAAAGGATGGCTGTAACTATTACTTATATGGAGACTTTGCAACAATGAATACGACAAAAGTATGGTAATAATTTGTAGTCACCATGCGAACAATAAGCTTCACTTCAAAAACAGATACCTCCCTACTTACGCTTAATGTGCGTTGATTGGGCCCCTAGCCCTTGCGCCCACTTTTAACAAAGTGGCGAACTTTCTTGACTAGTCCGTAATAGCATTCTCTCGTTCCCCTCTTTAAACCTGACCTACTCCAGAAAGGGGTTTCAGTCGAAAGCGGTTCAGTTTCTTGATCTTATTTAATGGCTTACCTGTCTTGCTCTAGGGGAATGACTGTCACGAGTGTCGTGGCTTTAGAAGACAGTTTGAGCTTGAGGTTCATGTTGAATTTCAAAATTAGTTTGCCAAATTTAATCCCTCAGGACGCGACATCTCGGAACGGAGGACCAAGATATTATAAGAGAATCCCGAATCGATGGGCATCCCATTGACTGTCACTATGTAGCTGGATAAAATTGTCGACATTGTTGTAATATGAAATTCCACCGTGTTTACATTGAGTGAAACAAGATGTGTGTGTAACCAATAAACCTTAAACTAAGTCTTGTAATGGACGGTCTAGAAGATAAAGCTGGAAGAGAAAATTGTTGCATCTTGGTCCTCGAGTTTCCAATTGTTGAGGCCGAAAATGTCCAAATCTTGATAGAGGGCACAACAGAAGCTTGCGGAAGGGGGGGGGGGGGGGGCTAAGAAACGCTGATTCCGTGCAGCGTCGTAAAGAAGGTGGCATGGCAGTAAAGTCAGAATGAAAAAGAAATTAAAGTCTTTGGCTAAACTGGAGGTGGTCTGGTCAGAGTAACAAAATTCATCAAAGAGGTACATTAATTTAAAAAAAAAAGTAACGTCGACCCTGACAATCTGACGTTGAAAAAGGTAATACAAGACAAACTCGATAACCAAATTCAAAAATCTAGGATGTGCGTCAATTAAATATTGAAGCATGTAAAAATGATTCTTTCAAATCACAAACCTATGATGGAATACTTTGGATTATCGGATTACTAAATGGAATACTTCGGATGGTCATGTCCCGTTTCGCAGAATCCCGTTTCTCAGAATATTTTTTTCTCTCGCGCTGCCACGCTTGCTGCGGTTAAATATATAATAGAAACCGCAACTAGCCACACATTCCTAAGAATTTGAAATGCATTTTTAACTTCCCCAATATTCAATTAAAAAAAAAATATTTTGATTCTGCGGAACGGGATTCTTCAAACAAGAATTCCCATTACGCAATAAAATATTAACCCGTTTTATTTTCGGAAAAATGGGAAATCACCCTTCGGATTGCCTCTGGATTGCCACTGATTTTCTGTGTTTCCTGCTCATCGGATTACCTTGGAATATTACAGATCGGTTAAAATTACACCAGATTACCTCCGGATTACAAGGAGTAACCGATGATTACCAAAGAAACCTGTAGATTACTCGTGGATTATCTAACTCTTGTTGATCGGATTACCAAAGTTGATACCCCAGGGAATGTGGAAGTTTTTATCTTTAATAAAAAAAAAAAAAATGTTGCAAAACTCGAACTAGAGTCGATACTCGAATCACTGGCCAGATAGTGACTCGAAACGAAACTACTGGGCCTCCACAACTCTACTGTGACACTATCACGCTTCAGCCAATCTCACGCTCCACTAAGAGAAAGTCCAAGCACCCTTAAAAACTTTTCTTCTTCACCAACAAAGACAACGGCCGCCGTCATTCGAACGAAGGCTCTACAGCCTTTTTTTCCCCCCTTCATTCTTTCTCCTTTATCCAACCAGTGGTGATGTTAATTTGGAGCTGCCATCAGCAGGAGGTCGGGGTTGATAAAGCACTGCGGTCTCTCATTTCACCTTTGGCCTCCTTGCTTCTGGGCTTTTTATCCTCTCTCTCCCTCCCCTCGCCCTGAACAAAAGCAACACAAGGAAAACCCTTGACGCCTCATCGATCCGCTCCGTGGGGGGCTCGCGGCCCTGTTTAGCCCAGATTCGCGGACGTGAAGGAGAGCTTGTCGTTTCGCTGGGTGCCCGCTACGCCAACAGGGTCGTCTACGTCGTAAAAATCGTTGCTTCGTTTGAGGGAGCATTTATGAAACGACTCGCATTCGCCTTCTCGCAGCTAGAAGCTGGAAATCATCTGAAATTCCAACATCGCGGCGATGTTAGCTCTGCCGGATAGCAACGAAAGCAGTCAAAATACGAGTTCAGAAGCGACTGGAAAAATCATTTCGTCAGGAGGAATTCTTCAATTGTCACAGACTGTAAGACTGCAAGCATTTATTCAAATGAAGTCGGATTGACCTAAGCCAGGTAGCGTTGTTACCATGGCAACGAAACATATGCCACCACGATTAAATTCTAGCTGCGGGAATGCAAAGGCGAGTCGTTGCATAAACGAGCCCTAAGGGCACGTTTACGCAACAACTCACTTTTGCATTCTCGCAGCTAGAAGCTAGAAATCACCTCAAATTCCAACATGGCGGCGGTTTTATGTCTACCGCCTCGCAACGAAAACAGCCAATAACGTGAGTTCAGAAGCGTTTGAGAAAATTGTTTCGTCATGAGGAATTCTTTATATTATTAGCACAGATTACAAGACTGCAAGTATTTACTCAAACGATGTCGGATTTAGCTAATCCACTTAGGGTTGTTACCATGGCAATGTCACCTTTGCCATCGCGATTGAGTTCTAGCTGCGAGAATGCAAAGGCGAGTCTTTGCATAAACGCGCCCTAACCTATGAACGCGTCTTAGCAGAAGCGACTAAATATATATACAACGTGGTGTAATTCTTGGTTTATATTCTAACGTTTGCACAAGACAGTCTGGGAGAGAAGCAGCAGGTTTCAACTCCTGGCTCCAAGCCAGTTTATTTAACATCGCCAAAATTTTAATTTACCATAGCAATGCTCAGAGGTTTAGTTGCCTTGCATGCGCGAGAACCCATAGAGTCGGGAGGCCAATCACGCAGTTTCTATTCCAGTCGGCCTTGGCTAGACACACAAAATGCCTTCCTCGTCGTAATGTTCGTTTAAAAGCTAGTTTTCGCGAATTGACACATGCTTCGACTATTCGCAGCACATGGGGTATTTTTTCACGCATCTTTATAGGTAAAAATCTACACGGAATAATTTTTAAGGTACGTTTTCTGCAAAAGTTAAAACGGACACTAGTTCGACAACTGACTGCGCGGGGACCGGACTCGGTGCGTACGGCGGAAAAAGGGTAGGATTATGTTGGCGACTCCTTCTTCATGCTGATCCTGAATTTAGTCATCTACACTTATTACGGGAAGTTTTGCGTACAATACATGCTACAGATTAAAAATTAGCCAACAACTGCAGAAATTAACGGGGCATGCCTTCCAACACGAGATTCCCGCAAATATTTCGCCTTACTTTATGATCACAAGGGTTTACTTACCTTCCGTCAATCAATCCCTTGCCAAAATTAATTTTAAAATTTGGTGAATGTTGAGCAATTTTAGAAATGGATTTCTGTTGAGCATTGGGGGATTACATTTCAAGCATCCCACGCATATTTACAGTTTGGCGCGCTTAGATGACGGATCTACTTTAACCGTACGTTAACCGTGAAGTATCATCTTTTCTGGTTTGTGACGACACAATTTCGTCGTGACCTTCGTTGCTGCTGATGTTTTCTTGTCGCACGTGCAACACGGCGTCGCGTAAACAAGCGAGCGGCTGTGACGCTATAGGAGAACTGTTCTGAATCTCACGAAATGGTACGAACTGAGCACTGCCCGTGGCGGCTGTGGGGTAAGAGCCCTAACCAGAAAGAAGAAACCTTCATGCGAAGCGATCCGTTACTACGTGCCTACAAGGTCAAAACTGCTGTAATTGGATGGTAATGGTACGGTCGTTTTAGGACCGTTTCTGACGTCTTTGGTACATCATCATTCACAGAGGCGTAGTTTCAGGGTGGCAAGGGTGGATGCCTCCGGGCCCCGACCTTAGGGCCGCCCCCCCCCCTCCAAAAAAAGAATAAAATTATTTACCTTTTAAAAAGCTCTAATTTGCGTTTGTAAAAGGGGAAGACGCTTTTAGCGAGGCGAGTTTTCTTTTCATTGAGCTGTCACCAACGAACGGGTTGTATATAGTTCATCTCTGGAGCCAATGGCCATGCAGGCCGGGTTTCTTTTGAGAAAAGTGAAATGAAAGACCACTTGACCAGAGTACCAGAGTACGAAAAAGTGAAAAAAAAATTGAAAGTAGAAATTTTTCAGCTCATGCGTTTTTTATTGGCCATCCTTTATATTAAGTAGGGGGGGGGGGCAAAGGGGAAGTTTGACTCCGCCCCCTTCAGGGCCGTAGCTAGCACCCTCGCAACCCCCGCACGTGTGGTAGTTTTCTTTAGGATGAGGAGCACGAAGCGCGATGAGGCCTTTATAGTGCACTACGATATTGAGTTTTGTTTAGAAACTCGAGATTATTCCAGAGAGTTACGTAACGTAAAAAAGGTGATAAAGGTTTCAAATGAAAGATCAGGCTTTCTGAATCATGTAAAAAATCTTAAAATTCCAAACAAAGAAAAATTTAAAGTTCAGAAGTTGATGAAAAACGTGGTTAAAAATTGAAAGCTGCTATGAAAGCGAGAGCATGGTTATTTGTTACGCTGCCTTGGAAGACACTTATTTTGTTGGTAAGCGAAATAAAAATAGCATGTTTCTGAATAAAGCTTACAGTTTGTAATGAGTTAATCATATATGTTTATAACATCAACACAATTTTAAGCCAGACATGAAATTGGCTAATTTAGCTTTTAAAAAGTCTGCTTCAGAGGCCTTTTTGAAATACGGAAACGGTAATCGAGAACCAAAAAAAAGTGCTGATTGTTATTTAAAAAAAAAAGGTTGATTACTGCAATAAAACGACTTATTTGGTAATTTGGTTTAGCCCAGATATGGTTAAATTATGCACGACGAAAGAAAAGAAAATTCACTGGGGAATAGAATTTTTTGTTTGGGGGGGGGGGTGGAATTAATTTGAATTCTGGTGTGGGAGTTTAAAAAAATTCCTGGTTACGGCCCTGGCCCCCTGAACGACGTGGCTACGCCACTGAGAAACGACAACGTAGGAGAAGTGAGTGGACCAACCCACTTCTCGCAGTGGGTTCTTCTCCTTCTACTTTGTCGCTAATCGTTTCTATGGCAATGTGTAAAAACAATATCGACAAGGCACAGGGTCTTGTCAGCAGACATCATGAGCCGCACGGATAAGGACTAATAAATGGGCGAAACCAAAAAGCCGCACCAAAAGCACTTTTGCAGAACAATTCTGTGCCTGTATTGAGTGTTAAGGCCATGCCACACCGCACCGTTTTGTCCGGCATGTCCGTCGTCCGATGCCTCAAATGTAGCCTGCGGGCACAACTCAGAGCCTCCGTTGCGTCTCCGACTCGTTTCGAAATATTTCATTTCTCTCCGGTTGACGGACCGGTGGAGTTGTCCGTCAGCCAATCAAAATGCTTAGCGCCACACGTGTCTTTCTCTCAGCGCTGGAGACAAAGATGGCGGCTCCACACCAGACCATCGAAAACTACCAAAAATTGAAAAGAATAATTCTAAAATCAAGTGTCCATAACTAGTAGCAATAGAGGCACTCGTCCAAATTGGTTTTAGTGGCACGAATGACCCCAATTCAATGCGTATCTACAGTTTTGCATTCGGACGATTACATTCCTTTTACTTGGGGGAGATGGGAATAAAGGGGTCAGCAAGCGTTCTTGGCGGACAGGTGTGGCAGTGGTCTCCGTTTTTCAGCGTTGCTTTGCCGGAGACGGAGCCGGACAACGGAGACGGTGACGTTGTGGTGTGTACGGTCCTTTAGTATTAAATTTTACGCTTACGTGCTGTGACAATCACTGGAACTCACGCTGACCGTTTTTATTTGTACCACTATGTTGTTCAGAGCGATCTGAGAAGCGTTTTAGCCTCGTTTCACAGCTTGGGGTAAAAGCCCCGGACATTACTGGAAGTTAGACTGGGATAATAAAGGATAAAAAGCTTCTCAGATCGCTACTCAGATCTCGACTTCGAACGTGAGACAAGTTATCAATAAAGACGTGCAATGTGAGCTCCAGTGATTGTTATAGCTCGTACGCGGAAAATTTAACAATAACGCTCAATAACAAGTATGGATTGTTCTACAAAGGATTAAAGGGTTCAAAAGGTTTTAGCGATTGTTCTATAATATAATAATAATGTGTGGTTTTCCACAGCCGATATGGTGTGAAGGGAGATGGCAGGACCGAAATCTGTGAAACCGGTCCCAAGAAATGTGGAGGTAACGTGGGGAGACAAAACTCTGGTCTCCTCTGAAATGATCTCAGGTCCAATTCGTCGATGCCACGTCTGAAAGTCAGAAAAGGGGGAGGGGGGGTTGCACTGGACCAATTTAGATGGCAGCGCACTCCATGGGTTTACAATTCTCACCACAAAGCAAGAAGAGCAAACGTCCAAGCGGGTTTCGGCTTGACCAGTTTAAAACAGAGACCATGTGTTTTTTTCCCACTGTCGAGAGTTCAAAGAAAGGGACTTCGATTGGAAGAAAACCCCTAATAATCTTAAAAGCCAAAAACAGATCAGCTTTCGGTCGCCGTACTTCAAGAGATTCCAATCTCAAACGCTGCAGGCGTGTGGGATATCAAAGGTCTTGAAGACCGCCCAAGGAACGGGTAAAACGACGCTGAACAGATTCTACGCGATCAGTGTCTCCCAGCCAGTGTGGGGACCACACCAAACTAGCATGCTTCAAGAGCAGTCTGACGTAAACTCGAAAACGATGACTATAAGGTCTTTGTATCTCACAAGGCGAATACGCGCCTTATGATGTGGCGTCGACTAAGGGCTAAGTTAAAACGATATTATCACAATGTGAAGATTGTTTGAGAGTAGAGCAAAGCACAATTCCCCAACTCTTTGTTTTAGCGACGGCTCGTAAGTTAAGATGAACAATAAAATAGGTGTGGTTCGGGTTTTAATTTCCAATGTGAAGAGTTTGACATTTGGTTTGTGCAATTGGAAGTTGCTATGAAGTCGACCACTGAGGGATTCCGCTTATCTCACCCTACAATACGGATACGCTTTCTTTTGGCGCAAGTTTGGTTTTTCACCCTATCATTATAAATACAGTCCTTATCCGTGCGGCGCGTGACGAGCGCTATCAAGTCCCTGTGCGACAAGGCGGGAGAAAACAAAGTCCCAAAGCGCACCGAGAGCTTTGGAGGGGTCCCCGGTGACCCCAAGCAAAGCAGGTAAGCGCAGCCCTGCTGTCAGAGTCGTCGTTTTTCCAAACCAAGAAAAAAAAATACAGTACAAGGACAACAAATAACACTAAAAATAAGACTACAAATTTAATGTAGTAAATAAAAATATTTTTCAAAAACATTAAAAAAAAAAAAAAAACTTCCAGCACACTCGTGGCTTCTGCTGTGGCGTGATGGCAGAGGCGGTTCCAATAATTTGTTTTAAATTAATTTCTTTGAGCCTTAAGTCAGCCGAAGAAATTAAATGCTCGTGGCACTGAACGGGCCCAATTTTGAACATTACCAGACCTTTTTTGAGAAGAAATATCTGGAAAAGGGAGGAGCCAATCCGGGGACTTGAACTAGGAAACCTCCGATTCATCGTAGCGTCGAAAGATTGTCCAGAGTTGAGCAAAACAGTTCCCATAGCCGCTGAAGGAGCATGGTAGCCTCTCACGCTACCCTGGCCGGCATTCGTGGCGGGGACTTTGCCAAGATCCTCTTTCCAGGCGTTCGACCAGATCTACAAACCTCCAGCAACCGGGCTGAGCTCAAGGAGGGAAGGTGACCAAGGACAATGTGCCATCTACTATTTTTTTTTATTTCTTTGACATGTAAGTATTGATTATTGAATTGCTTGATGATAACACAGATCGATGTGTCGAAACGTTGCATGTTTTTATATTTGTGCTCTTGTAATTTTAGTATTTTTTTTTACAGATTAATTAGCCAAAGTATAATCTTGCAGATAACACAACGGTTAGCCCTCTCATAATGGTCTTGAGTCGATTCTTCAATTATTTGTTTACAATAGTAGTAGTATATAGCAAAATAGTTGTATTAATTAGCAATTAGTTAGCAATTAGCCAACTATTCTACTACTATTCCTGGAAATAAACGATTGAAGATTAAATACAAGGTCTTTACGGGGGTGCAAATAGTTTTGTTATCTGCAAGAGTATAAACAATTTATTAATGACAAAACGATCCACTTCAACGTAATACACGAATAAAACTCATGTAATAGGTCGCTCCTGCCCCCCCCCCTCCTCCCCAGGCAACTGTATAAACCCTGTCATCTCCGAAATGAATTATGCTAGCACCCTACGGGCTTAACATAATCCACCCCCCCCCCTCTAGCTCTTCATTAACCACAATGTGCAAAATTTCGAACGTCAAACGCAAGAATTTAACGACTTTTACGTGCCGCACCTGGTGGGTAGGTTATTCGTAATATGTGTTGATTAAAATACTCAAATTCCTCAAACAGAGCTATTGTGTAGGCGTACGAAACCAATTTAATCTGACTTATAATGATGTCATAATAATTATCTTCGTAACTTGTCACTGGTGTGATCTTAAATAACTGGTTCAGTGCCGGCAGATCTTTATACCAGGTTAGGACTGGACATGTCGGTGAAGCACAGGCATTTTTTTTTAATAAATTAAGTGTGGAACCACAAAGCTTTCTCGAATTGCGAATTTTTCGCCTAAAAAACCAAAATCATTTTGATAAATAATAAAATTATGACGAGACATATATGCTTAATGAAGCAAGCAGTCTGCATTAATGTCTGGACTTGTGAGGGTGCAAGATACACTAATCTGAAAAAGAAAGAAAACACACCTGTCCCGCCTGAGACTCGAACCCAGGACTTCCCACTGACTAGGCCGGACGCTTTAATCCAAGACGCAATATGCTGTCCCTCCTTGTGTATGATTGTGACCTCCACTGAGAAAGACTGAACAGCTACTTAGCTCGGCTGGAGCCTGTAGCCAGAATCCGCCCCGGTAGCGCAGTGGTTAGAGCACCCGGCCTACTCAGTGGGAAGTCCTGGGTTCAAGTCCCAGTCAGGCCAGTTGTCTTTTCAGTCTTTCTCAAATTAGTGTATCTTGTATCCTTACAAGGCCAGTCTGTAATGCTTCGTTAACCCTTTACCTTGTGATTTATTCTTTGCCTATATGATCAATTCGTTCTTCACTGCAAGGTTGCTTTCCGAAATTCCGAATGCCTCCAACCCAATACAGTCGAAACGATCTAATTGCAAACATTAGGATATAGCTACGGCGCGTGTGTCCAAATCACGTGCTCAGTCATACTCAATCGCATGACGTCATTGCGTGTTAGACTCAGCCCATTCAAAGCTTCTAAACCTAATAAAACAAATTTTAAATGAAAACTTCCTGAGAATTTAATTGCAAAAATGTATTCTGACCACCCTCTCCCCCTCCATTTCTACCTGCCCTATGGTCACAAAATCATGCGGTTTTTTTTTACTCTTTGGAGAACCACTTCATATTCCTTAAAGCAACATCCGGCCTGCCTTATAACAGCCACGCACAGTCATGGGTCCGCGCACTGCAGTCGCGAAATACGGTGTAGTAATACTGCACCGTCACTTCCGCTCTCGTCTTCTCGTGATTACGTGAACGACGTCTGGCCTAGCAAACGAATTGCGGGTCACGTGACAGCATTGACGCAAAAACTGGGTTGTCACAACCAGAAAGAATGAGACGTCATGGTTATTGTAGGCGCGCAAAGGTTCATATACGCGCGGGACGCAGTAACTAAAGTTACCAATATTCAAAAGAAAATCTCCTAAACGCTACATTTTAAAATGGATTTTTAGTTAGAGATTGATTAACGGTAAGTAAATAAAACTTTGGGGCCGTACTTGATGTGGAGGATGCAGAAAATGGTTCTGTGAGGAATGTCCTTTTAACAAAAAAACAAAAAAAAGGCCCTGCAGTGAAGGCGTCATGTCAGTGAGCTGCGAACGGACTGGAATACCAGTTTGAATTCGGGAGAAACCATTCCGACGAAACTTGAGTGCTACGTCATGAATTTCGGTGGGTGGCTTGTTTTCCTACCGGAGTAGAGTTGTGATTTGCAACTGTCTTTCCCAGACATGCTATCGCTTAATGCTATGTTCGATTCGCGTTTTTTCCACATAGTTCCACGTCAGGGCCGTTTGCGCATACTCTCTTGAACGAAATGCCGCCGCATTGAAAATCCGATTTATTTTAACCGATGGAATACCCCTTACTACATCGTTTATTTTCTATTGCAGAAGAGCGCTCCAGAACGTAAAAAAACTATTGTATTCAGGTAAGTGGGTTACTTCAAAGCTCGTACGTATGTTTAACCCTGATAACTCTTAATAAAGGTTTAATAAAATGAGAAGGGTGTTTGGGTTTTCTCCGGTGTTTTTGTGCAAAACTAAACCTTGAGAGGGGCGAATCAGAGGCAGGTCGTAAATGACGTCATGTTCGAAGGCGAAATTTTTTTTTTAAATTTTGTGCCATGGAGACGTTCACCACGTTAAAAAAAATGTATTATCTCGACATTGAATAAGGTGCCTACCGTAATTGCATCCATATTTCAAAGCTGAAACTTTCAGCTATTTATCATAAATTGAATGCATAAGTGACAATTCCGCTTCTCACTGTTGTCTTTGAATGCGACAACAAGAATGACGTCACGGTCGGCTTGTCTGGATAGGGAGATGGAACCTGCTTCGCGCATTAGTTGCAAATTCCAACTCTCCCATGGTTTCCTTCTTTCCTCATTCTAAGGTGTGTAAATGTGTTCGAAATAAAATATTTAGTCACTCCAGGCTTTTACGTCGTATTTCCATCAAATAATTAGGAATGATTTTCCCAACATAAATAGAGCACAAAAATAAACTGGATTTCTGTTTGTAACTTTGAGGGAGTTTATCGTATGCATTTACGCTTTATTTAATAAACATTAGACCAATTTGACGTTACTAGCGAACCTGCAGGAATGGCGGTAGCCTTCACTTGTGTTAATTACGCACATCATTATGGGCTAAGAACTTTCTAGCCCAGGCCATTAGCACTGGTCACCTGTTTACGTACGTGATTTATTTGGCAAACAGAAATATACGGAAATTTGATTACTTTCGGCGATGGAGAGAGAGAAAGTGGCAGAAAGTGCGTTCGAGAGAGAGAAACGGGACGATAGAGAGAGACCCAATTTCAGGCTGTCATAATTGGTCGAAGGTTGTAACTTATTAAAATTTCATGTGCTGTCGGATCAGCTCGAGCATACGAGGTGGAAATGGAAGATGAATAAATCATGAACGAAAGCTGGGAGTTTCTGCAGTGTGGAATTGTGTTCATGGTTATTCAGGTATTGAAATCGAACGATCGATCAATGGGAGTTGATGGATTGCGATCAGTCCACTGGTGTTTCAAGTATAATCGAAGATTGAGGTTGTGACCCTCTTTTTCTTCTGACTTGTCCACAGGTCGAGTGGGCCTAATTCTGACGCAGTCTTTTTATCTTATAGATATTTTTTTTGTCCGTAGCACAGTGACCCCTCTATTGCAGGGCTGCCACCAATGTGTAAAATGTGAAAAAATGAAATTCTTGCCCTCTCCAATAAAAGTGTGAAAAAATGAGAAAATTGTGAAAAAATGTGAATTCTTTGGATTTTATAGTAAAAAAAATTGCAATGAGGCACGAATAATAAATAAAATAAACTCCATTTTAAGTATTCAAGTATTCGGTTAAGTCATCAACGGTATACACACACAACGATTGCAGGCACAACGTGACGCCAAGAAAATAGAACTAAACCATGCGCAATGGCTGTTTGCCGTGACGTTACCATGAGTTAGCCAATGACGAACGAGAACAACGGCTGTTTGGCCGTCTGACTGGACTAGCCCAGTCACGAGAACAACGGCTGTTTGGCCGTCTGATTCGACTAGCCCAGTCACGTGGTATGCACGTCACAGCAAACAGCCATGGCGTGTGGTATAAATGAAGACATCCTAGCAACATGGGAGAAGACACCTGTGACTGAAAACGGGGAACAACTACAGAAGAGAGCCAAAGTCATGCAGGACCAAAGTTTAAAACTTTAGAGTAAAGCTACCGCAAAGCGATATTTAATGAAGATGGAAACTAAAACCATTTTGCGAGACGTACATTAGTTAGGTGAAGAAGCAACAAAAAAAAAAAAAAAACAACAGTTAGAAACCGCAGCTGGTTTTACCTAAAAAAAAAAAAAAAGTGCTTTACCCTAGGCCAACAGCCTAACAAGAACAAAGCAAGGTGAAAATAAAGGTGACAAGGTGGTCTTTGCTGAGTTACAATTAAAAAGTTTGGGAAGCCAAGACGCGAAAAATGTGAACAATTTAATAAAATGTGTGCGAAAAATTGTGAAAAAAAATAAAAATGTCCGAAGTGAAATTTTGTCAAAAAAAACTGTTGCACCCCGGTGACAACTCTGCTATTGTCTTAAATTTACGGATGTGCGAAACTCTAACAGCTTTTTAGAAGTTCGGACTTGGTTTCAAGCTTAACTGGACCTATTGTGCAGAAACTGGATCGAATTTTCGAGCATTTCAAGGTTTTTCTATGACTAGAAAAGGATGAGTCACTCATGACTTGACCTAGCCCGAGTTTACTAACTGGATTGTTCAACCACATCTTCTGCGTTCATTCTCTGTGGATCTTCAGCCAGACGATCTGTTTTTGTTCCCTATGGCTCTTCAGCTACGTCCTGTGTGTTTGTTCTGTGGTTCTTCAACTACAGCTATCTGAACACTAATCAATTTTCGCCATTATAGCCGCATCTGGATTTTCTCTCCGTATGTTTTCAGCTAGTGCGGATCTTCAGCCGCTCATTTCGTGTATAATCTTTGTGGCTCTTCAGCTGCAGCAATATCTCCAGTTCTCTGAGGTTTTATAGCTGCATCTTTGGTTTATGTTCTGTGGCTCTTCAGCCTCAGTCTGTGGCCCTTCAGTCGTACGTTCTGGGCTTATTCTCTGTGGCTCTTCAGCTGCATCTTCTGCGTTTGTTCTAAGTTGCTCTTCAGCTGCAGCTGCGCTATCATTTCTTAGAGTCTTTAAAGCCGCATTTATTGGGTTTGTTTTCTGTGGCCCTTTCAGCAGCATCTCTGTAGCGCTTCAGTCGCACATATTCCGTTTATTCTCTGTGGCTTTTTAGCTACACCTTCTACATATATTCTCGGTCTCTTTTCAGCTGCATCTGTGTGATCAGTTCTCTGAGGCTTTACAGTCTATCTGTTGGGTTTATTCTGTATGGCTATTCAACCGCATATCTGTGG
>JAHWFP010209563.1:45995-65406 GCA_023313725.1 Lithobius niger | reverse complement strand
GGTTTATTCTGTAACGCTCTTCAACAACATATCTGTGGCTTTTCAGCCGCATCTTTTTGTTCTTCAGCAATACATTCTGCAGTTATTCTCTATGGCTCTTTAGTCTGTGTCTCGTAAGTCTATGGCATTGACTGGGCTTTTATTTGTAACTCTTCAGCTGCATTGTTTTCTGTTGTCTTGTTGCCCCTTTCGTTTTAAACTCCTCCCTCCCAGTTTTGCAATAGACATATGTAACTTTACACTATGTGATACACTGTTAGACTAATAAGGCTAAATTTCTCTAGGTATGAGGGCAAGTATTCAGCGTGCTGACGCGCCCTTTCTTACACATCCTTCCTTCCTTCAATTAATAGACCTTTTCGAATGAATCTTCAGTGCGTGAATCTTCCCTAAGCCAACCGCGTGAAGAACATTGCCCCCCGTAAATATTGCACGTGAAGGACAGTATATCATACCACCTAACATGCTGATAATTTCTTTTCTAATTTCTTTTTAATTTCTATCACAAGGCAATCTATTTAAATAATTTAATAAAATAAATTCGCCTTCCATTTTTTCTTCTAACACGAAACGCAACCTGTGTTAGAAATACTACAACAGTGGTACAAAGTGTAACAGCAAGTTTTCAAACGCCATTACAAAGCGCGAGACAAAAATAGAAAACTAATTTTTCTGCTTAAAATCGTTTATGCACTTTTCGAGAATGTGCAATTTTCGCATAATTTTACACACAAAAAATATTGAATTGGTGAGTCGTTTTATTAGAAATTTTCATTCGCATATAATATTTCCGTGGGACAATATTTCTTGCGCTGTTGACTTAGGGATGGATTCACGCACTATAAAGATTCATTCGAAATAGGTCTACTCCGATGAGATGAGAGAGATGCGAACAAACTCTAGACCTGCGGGTGGGGTACAACAATAAAAGGCTCAGAAAAGCCTGTAAAACTTACGAAAAAAAGTTAGAAAAGTCCAACAAACACGATAACAAAAATCAGTTCAAAAAAAAAAGCCCAACAAAAGTTGAAAGACTTTCCAACTTTCACATTAACTCGTTCAATTTCACCTAAAATGCAATGCAGAGTTTGAAACTGTAATACTTATGCGCCCAATTCTACGCCTCTGTCGTTCAGTTCCGGAGGAGCACCCCCAAGAACTCGAACTATATTCAAATCAGACCAAAACGCTGCAACAGTCCCTGTACTGCGCGCGTGCTCTAGCCACAGAACCCAATTGTCTTTCTTGCCAATTTCACTAATGCGCGGTAAGCCTTTTTCCTATTCAAATCGATCTACCGTGGGGGACTTTGCCATGCTCGAAATCAAATTGATTCAATTGAGCGGGTCGCTCCGAAAGACGACGTCCATGTTTGAGCAAAACGCTATTGAGATCTAACGCTTCCTTCTCTTCTTGGGCTTCGTTTTTTGATTGCTATTTTGGAATGGCAAAGAAGAGAAGCCCTCAATTTTTTAATATTCAACTCTTCGAGGCCTACCTCTACGAACAAAAATGAAATAGTATTGCCAGGCAGTCTAGTTCAACCTCTCAGAAATTCGTCAGAAGTGGTATTCGCCTTTGCATTCTCGCAGCTAGAACTCAATCGCGATGGCAAAGGTGACATTGCCATGGTAACAACGCTAAATGGATTAGCTAAATCCGACATCGTTTGAGTAAATACTTGCAGTCTTATGATCCGTGCCAATAATATAAAGAATTCCTCATGACGAAACAATTTTCCCAAACGCGTCTGAACTCACGTTATTTGCTGTTTTCGCTGCGAGGCGGCACACATAAAACCGCCGCCATGTTGGAATTTGAGGTGATTTCTAGCTTCTAGCTGCGAGAATGCAAAAGCGAGTGGTTGCGTAAACGTGTCCTAATGTGGATTTAGTTACATATTATTACATCTGTGGATGACGATCCTGCTTTGCAACGTATTTGGCAAAAAATCACACACGGACAAAAGAAACCAACTTTCTAAACAGAGGAAAAAGCATCAATTTTTCTATCTAACATCACTAAAATCGTTCAATGTGTTTATTTATTTATTTTTATTTGTGTGAACATCTACTCCTCTTGAAAAAGTGGCGTCAAAAATTGGACAGAAAGGTTAGGAAGAAAGGCAATTTCTTCAAATTTCTGCTAAGCGTATTTTTAAATTAAAATTTAGGTCCTAAATGCCCCAAATTAACGAAAAATGACCGTCTGCAACAATCAGCAACAATCACACAACAATACATGATGTCAACGATTGTTGACATTTCTTTTCGTGCAAACCTCGAACTTTTCGGGAACGTCCAGTAACAATGGTCTGGCGGCAACATACCAACGAGGAGTAAGTTAATTAATAACTGGTTGTTCTCATTAACAATTAATAAACACACGCAGCTTTGCAAAAATTTTATTATCTGTTTTAAACTTGGAGTGTTGCATCAAGTTACTGTAGAAAAAGCACAGATTCCTGTTCGTGGCTAGGTTAAAGGGTGGGGGGAGGGGGGGGGGGAGGGAGTGAACGTGAACTTACCTGTGTGGGCGTTTAGTAAGCCGGTGGGGTGGTGCGGGGGGGGGGGGGGGCGCGAAGCAGGGCTCAAGTCAGCGTTTATAAAGCTTTACATGGCTGAATTTCATGCAAGACTGACGTTTTTCTTTATCCAAGTCTTTAGGTGTAGGCTATGCCAGATTTTGTTTGTTAGTATACGAATCGCGAGAGGATGATTGCTCGAGCGAAGCGAGACGACGCCAACGGAGCGAGCGATGTGGCTAGTCTTACAGGGTTGCTACGGGTCCTTACACACAAAAATATCGAAATTATCGACCATCCATCGTAAAAATACCGACCAAATATCGACAAAATATTGACCGAATATCTATTGAACAAGACCTCTTCACACATAGACGAACTGAAAAATGAAAAACCGCAAATGCAAGCAACGGTCACCAAGATACGTGATAACGTATGGTCTACGGTTATCGAAAAAACAAAACAATTGGTTTGTACGGCTGTTTCCTCCCCCCCCCCCCCCCCAAATAAAATTCTAAAACCTGGCTCGTTAAAATTAAAAGTTTCGTTTTATTTATCACTGCTTCTGATTACAGGGAACGAAATATCCCTCCGCCACCCCCCCCCCAAAAAAAAAAACTCTTGCCCACAATGTTACCTCCGGTAACGGTAAAGCGAAAATGCGGGGCACCATTCATGCTGTAGAGCAACTCAAAGAGTTCGTCTTTCGAAGTGAAACCGGAACTTCACGTTTTATAACTGGTTTCGCGTGGAGACCACGTCAAATCGCCAATATTAAAAAAAAAAAAATACTGTAATGTGACTTTTTGCAATATATGTATTTCAAAACTTAATTTTATCGACTTTTATCGACATAACAACTTTATCGACTTTTAACAACTTGGAAAGAAAATAACGACCAATTCGATAATTATCGACTAACTGGTAAGCCTGTAGTCTTACATTATAAGGCAAAGACTCATAGCAAAACGACGACAACGATCCCCGAAGCAGCAATACAACGAAAACGGCCGAGTGTCTCAATTCTTTGACGAAAAGTCGAAAGTGGTACGTTGTTGCCTTGAAAAGTAGGAATTGGCACATTGTTGCCTCCGTGCAAAATTCCGTGCTTTTTCCGGGCTCTAAAAAGCCATTTTCCATGTCATTTTTTATACTCCGTGGCCTACTCCAATTGTGGTGCTAATTAACTTTGTTGCTAAATTTAATAATTTTTGGGGGTGGCGTTAAATGCAGCATATTATTGGAACAAACGTTGTCAGATATGAAAGAGAAACATTGGCTTCAAACTATACTAGTCCACATACAGGTTTAAAGAAAAAAATTCTGATTAAAAAATATTTAAATTGCACAAGTTCTAAAACTTGAAAATTGCGGTTAGAACAAATTCCATGATTTTGCGGCCATACAATAAAAATTCGTCAGAAAATCCAAACTTATCAAGGCCTGGAAAAGGGCCTTATGGAATGCCATACTTTTCCATGTCATTCAATGCCTCGTATGAACCCTGGGAAAGACAACAGGCGTGCGCAAAGAGTCGGAAGACTTAAGGCCTCTCCAGACAGAAGAAAATTTCGTGCGAAGCTATGCGTAACTACGTGCCTACAAGGTCAATACTGCAGCAATCGTGTGGTTGGTGTTGCGTTAAAGACAAATATTGAAGTCTTTTTTACACCATACTACGTCGGCGTGCAGCCGCGAGCAGCCAGTCTGGTTAGGGCTTTACTGATATTCCGCACAGCAGGCTACGTCAGAAACCGGGTAAACATCCCTCCAGCTTTAAAAGTTCATGAGGTTTTGCACATTGCCGGATTTGCCGTTTTCGTACGTCTTCCAAAACCTTGATTGGCGCTAAAACTCTGAGGCTAACGTGAGCTAACGGTATCAGCCTCCAGTACGTGTTGAGTTGCACGCGCGTGCCGTCTACCTCTACGTTAGATCGCGAGATTGGATTTTCGCTATAGCCAATTGGCGGGAGTCGGAGAAGAACGGTTAATTGTCCGAGCTTAGAACCTGGTAAGGTTTAGTGCTTAGCTCACTTGGGGCAAATCCTGTATGGGAAGGAGCGTTTGTCTGACGATGGCCAATTGTGCGCCCAACGACCGCCAAATCATTTCTTATCGGTAGGCGAGAAGGTGTATGTGACAGACTGCATAGTAGCTTTCCTGGTGTTGTTTACGCTGGAGCCGTTCAATGATTGCAACAGCGGTTTTTGTTTATTCCCGATTGTTGAGGTCTTATTTTCGATAATCAGTGGTATATCTATGGAGGGGAGGCGGGGAAGAGGAGGGGGGGGGGGCAAGGCTTAATGGCGCGTCGACAGCAAGGTCATTAGCAACAACCTCAGGCACAGTGCAGTGGTCCGGGTTGCCACTGCGCCACACGTCACAGAGGTATTAAACAAACCCTAGATCTAGATCTAATCATACATCTGTACCTCCTGCACAAATTTACAAACTTCAGACTAGAGGACAAACTAGAGGACCTAATTGACGCGCCTTCAAGATGGTGACAATCAACAAGTAAGTGACGGACCATAAGTGTTCGTGGACATCAATGACATTCAGGAGTGATAACCCCCCCCCCCCTCCCCTCAAAAGGAAGCAATATCAGTGTGCCAAATTCGTAAGCGGATCAACACCACCTGTTGGCGAAAGGCAGAAGGCCATTCCTTGACAGAATGTGACCGAGCAACCACTTTACTTTACTTTATGACAGAAATGCGCTACGCCGCTGTACAGCTAGGGTCGTAGCAAAGTGGGCAAATAAGTTATAAATATATTAAGAAAACTAATATGCACTATATAAATTCAGAAAGTCATTTAAACAAACGAGCAAACAAATAGACGCAAAAAAGAAAATATTTTAGTAACACAGACTAGGCAGTAATATAACAAAATTTGCCAGAACGATAATATAACAATATTTACAAGTACAATAAATTTACAATAAGTACAAGAAAAAGTTTCGGAAACGAGGGATCAAACAGCAAAGGGGGGGGGGGACATGGCAACATTTTCGATAGTAATGGAATATAAACTCGAAAACTTAACTCAACATCAAATTTGAAAAACGAGCAACCAAAAAAGAGGGGATTTACGATCCATCAGCGCAAAAAAACCTCCAATTCGTATTTCCATACGTATTATCCCAAGAGCTAAGGAAATTATCAATAATTTTTTTCAACTCGAGTGTTTTGGCCCCTATAAACTCACGAGTGCTATTTAGGCAGACATTAATTTCCCGAGTGTTGAAAAAAATTTGATGATTTCCAATAGCTTGCGGGGTATTTAGTTAGAGAATTTCACATCATATTTCAGTATTCAGCACTCTAAATTTCGTATGCAACATTTAAAAATTTTATAAAAGTCACGCTGCCGTCCAAATATTAGCGCGCCGATTGGTACTACGGCTGCCAGGAATAAAATTGATATTCGCTGCCGCTGTAGAATTTTACATTGGCGCACACCTCCAAACTTTTTACTTTAAACAATTCCGCAATAATAAATTAATAAATGCAGTACATAATTTTATTTTTTCTAAAATTGCAAGAGTAAATAAAAAAAAAAACAATCAAATATGGACTGTAGTGGAGCGTAATAAATTTCAAAACGGTGTTTAGAATTTTTTGCTAGGTTACGTTGAATTTAGGCCTAACGACACAGGCGGATTAACGCGTTTCGCCACCGGCTTCTACGTGTGATTGCAGGCGTTGCTAGGTTACGGAAATGAACGACACAGTGCGTATTTCGAAAGAAAGGCATTCCGGATTGTTACTGGTAGGAAAATACATACTTTTATTTGAAATGAATTCAACAAACGTATCGTAACGTGTCAACTGTGTAACGTTTGAAGCGAGTGACTGCCAAAAACGTATCAACTTCAGAAAGCGCTCGCCGTGTTTTGCACGGTTTAGCATTACGCTGCGTCGACCAGTGAAAGCTGCAGGATATTGCCTAACTGATTTAGTTTTAAATTTAGCCAATCAACATCGACTTACAGTGATAATCACGCAGTAGCTTACTACGTGATTATCACTGTAAGTCGGTTGTGATTGGGTGAATTTAGTACACGATCAAGTAAGCAAATTTCGGTCAGGAAAATTCTCACTGTCAGTCGGTTGTGATTGGGCGAATTTAGTACACGATCAAGTGAGCAAATTTCGGTCAGGGAAATTCTCAGTATAACACAATTGTCCAATCTATTTTTAAAATCAGGGGTTATTATGCATAGTGCGGAGGTGGGCCGCACGCCCCTACCTCTTTAAAGCTCTTACCAGACGGAAGACATTTTCGTGCAAAGCGATGCGTTACTATCTGCCTAGTGCCTACAAGGTCAAAATTGTTGAAATCATATAGGTTGGTGTTGCTTTATCGATCGATTTTGACGTCTTTCTTACACCATCACACGCAGCCACAAGCAGTCAGTCTGGCTTGATATAATTTCCTTATGCCACCCGTATTTATTTATGCCACAACGTACGCAGACCCATAAACAATGCATGAAAATTTTTATTTCGCTGGCAATAATTAATAAATTATAAATTAATAAATATATAGGGATGGAACTTGGAGAGTACAGATGTAACAGGGATGGCATCCATGATAGTGGAATTACGAATATGATAAATAAGCACGCCGTCTTCCTGTCTTCGACGTTTACAGTTCAAGTTTGGATGGTAAAGTTTAGCTCGCCGGTAACACTGATATTTGCAGTATAGTCAGCGTAAAAGTTTTACAGTAAACGTCAATCATTTTATATTGAAGTTTACTACCAAATTAAGTTCCTTTTTCCGCAGTGCGAGTTGCCGGCAGGGGACTTTCCCCGGATTAGCTTAAACGAAAGACGCCATCGTCTTCACCCCAGCTTAGACAAAATGCATCTGGGCGCGCCGCCATTTGTCTTAGCGCTGCGATCACATCGCGGCACGACGCAGAACCGGAAACGGAATAGTAGCGCGTGACAATCGGCGAGGACGGACGAGAACGGACGAGAACGACGGACGTCCCCAGCGCCATTGCTTTTTCGCGTCTAATCTGTAGGAGGCGGGCGGGCGGACGGACGACGAGAAGTCGAGCTGGGTGGGGGCAATACATCCAGCACGAGCTGGAGATTGGAATGGGGGCCCCCCCCCCCGGGCGGAGGTTGTGGGTAAAAGCACAATTTATTCGGTATAGTAAATGGTGAAGGTCCAGATGGTGACAGCATAGGACCAGATTGCAACGGGGATGGATGGATTCCTGGGACAGCGAAAAATCTTGTCGGAGGTGGAACTGGACGTAGAGAAAACGAAAGAGGTAGCATTGAAAGAGAGTTGAAAGACGTAGCTTTATCTTCCTCCGTCTAACCAAGAAGAGGGAGGGGGGGGGGGAAGCAAAGGGCTGCTTAAGTTTAGTGACTTTTTCACTGGGACTAGGCCAAGAACTTATTGTTGTTGCGTTGATGCAAAAGATGGAATTAAGTTGAATTGGTTTAACATATTTCGTCTAGCTCAAACACTTACCCGCTTTCGTAGTTTCTCTGTTGTTACATCTTTCCATTCTTCAAAGAGAGTTGATATGCTGGAAGCCGTAGATTAAGACACACGCTAGTGTGGCTTCCGCCAAGATTCAGCGATAACTTTAATGTCTATTCATATTCAGCTAAAATATACCTGAGCATGGCGATCAATGGACACTTACTGGTCGCCTGACAACATAAAAGTCACTGTTTAACGTAAAAGTCACTGTTTAAAGTTTTCTTATTGTAAGAAAGGTATGTATAACGTTGATATTTACGCAATAGCTAGCTAGCTATTTTCACGAAATAAATTCTTCCATGCTGTGCGTAAAGGGTGGGGGGGGGGGGATTGAGGTTTGATAACGCATAAAAGCTAGGTCATTAGCGCCAACCTCAGTCATAGTGCAGTGGCCTGAGTAATCACTGCGCCACACATCACAGAGATGTTAACCAAACCCCAAATCAAGGTCTTATCGTAAAACTGAAATTTTGCAGATACCTCTAGCGTGGAACGTGCCTTTTGCTGATTTGGGGGTTAGGCGAAGTGTAAATACAAAATTACCAATTAATCTCAATACTACTTTAGGGGCAGAGTTACAGCATTTTATTTGCTTGCTTGCTTTTTGCTCTTTTTTAACGGAATACGAACCCAAACTGCGCTATCTGACGAGGAGAGGGTTAATTTAGCTGGAGATACCCAAACGGAAAACCCAATCTCTTTGACATGCCACAGTCGACATGAGCACGAAACGCCACAGGGCTCTTCAATACTGTAAAAATGAACAAAATAATTTGTTTGCGACAATGAACACGAAGAACGACCGCCACAGCTCGAATGAATAATGTTATAATTTTTTGAACTGCTAAATAATACGAGTTAGGTGGACTTCTCGACAAAGAGAAGCTTTTTTTTTTTTTTCTTTAGCAAGGAATTGATTCGCGGCAGGTAAATAAACCCGTAGGACCGTACTTGATGTGAAGTATCAGAACTGTATCAGAAGTTTACGTCTGGTAACCTCGCTACCAAGGTATGCGCCTTCAAGGTCTTCGTACGTCCTCTTCTTGAGCATGCTACCTCTGTCTGGTTCCCTGGCCTTCTCAAGGACATCAACCTGACTGAGTTGGTGCAACGCTGGTTTACTAAGGGCCTGCCCGGTCTCCGAGACCTAACACTTTCAGAACGATTAGAAAGGGCGGGTCACGAACCACTTGAGCTCCGCAGAATTAGGTTTGACCTAATACTGACTTATAAGATCCTTCACGGCTTGAGTTGGGTTGACTTACCCTTTTTTGACTTATGCCACCATAAACTTTCGACCAGATGACATCCGTGGAAGCGGAATATTCAGGGTTCACGTCTTGGTTGTCGTCGCAACTACTTTTCCATCCGGACCTTTCCAATTTGGAATGCTTTGTATATTCGGAGTTGCCTCCCAGTCTACGTTGGTGGGTTTACGTCGTGTGCTGAAATCTTAGCCCTTGTTTTCCTTTCTCAAACGTTGCCCGCAAACTTCATTTTCCCACATATTTACTGTCCTGTTTTTAACTTAATTACCCTCCAGCCTTCCGGTTTGCCCACTTCCAGGTGGTAAAAGTAACATCATCATCATCATCATCATCATTATTATTATTATTATTATTATTATATCGGTCACCGGTCATCGTGGCTGAGCGGTGAGTGAGCTCAGCCTGGTTGCTGGAGAGTTGCTGATCTGGTCGAACTCCTGGAAAGGGGACCCTGGCAAAGTCCCTGCCAGGACTTCCGGCCAGGGTAGCGTGCGAGGCTACCATGCTCCTTCAGCGGCTATGGGAACTATTCCGGCAAATCCTGGATAATCTTTCGGCCCCTCGGTGATCGGAGGTTTTCCCAGATCGAATTCCTGGGTGAGCACCTCCTTTTAACAGATATATCTTCTCTAAAAAAAAAAATCTGGTAATGTTCAAAATTGAGCCGGTGCAGCCATACAACCATTAAGTTGCTTCGGCTGACTTAAGGCTCGAAAGAAATGAATTAAAAAAAAAGTATATATATATATACAATGACGTATTACTTATTACTAACTATTGATAGGAATCTCGTTTGCAAGGTATGCTCCTTTAATAAGAAAAAAATAAGAAAAAACTGGTGATATTAATGGTCACGTGACACAGAAGTGTCACTCAATCATCACAAACATGAAGTAAAACATAATGACGTTGAGCCCGCTGTAACGGATATTTGTTCCATGTTTTTTGTTTGTTTTTCTGTTCTTTTCTTATTTAAACGTGAGTGAAATCTATCTCTCATCGCAAGACGCCGCTCTGACGTGCGGCTGGTGTGAAGCAACTCAGCGGCAGTATCACATTGCGCGCCCAGAAAAAGCAAGGGTAAAAAATAAGCGCCAAAAAATGTTACGTGTTACGGTGTTGTGAGAAATCGGGTCGCAGTGTCTGGTTGTTGATTCTAGACAGACGATAAAAAAAAAAAACAGACAAACAACGAAAAAGCATGGGAAAGGAAGAGCGTCACTTTCGCTCCTGGCTTCAACGAAACGCTAATTTTTCTGGCACATTGACGACCTGTGATTGTTTCTGGCCAAAGAGCGGGATCGGGGACTAGCTCGTTCATCTAAAGGCGGGTTTGCACGACAATTTTCTCGCTCACTAGCTTTTACTTGGTTAATACTAAATCTGCTGGCTGCGTCTCGCTTTTTGAGTTGTCTAAACGTAGTAACCATGGCAACAACGTGGATGCTGACATTCGCCTCGTGCCTCGCAACACGACGTACGATGCCTGCGGCATGACAGCGTCGATTTATGACAACAAGAAAACAATTTTACTGCAGCACAAGACGCGACGGACTGATTTCTGAACGCCGGGGTTCGATGGTTTGTCTTCGATTCGATAACCCCCGAAATGGACGCCATGTTGGATTTTGAATTCTCGCTGCGAGTAGCGATTTATTCTACCGTCGTCTGACTACTGCTAGAAGCTGTTCTTGGTACGGGAATAGCAAATTTTGGAAATAGCGTAAAACGACAACAATATTGTAGCAATGTTTAAAATTACTATTGCACTTTGTTCTACACCCATGTTGTTATTTTTAATACATTTAATTTGTTATGTATTGCCGTATTCATTTAGTAGAAACTGGAAACTAATCAAAATTAAATAACGGTTGACTAGCAAATAGCGTTAGGTGAACGAGAAGGTCTCGTTGCATAAACGCGCCCTAAGGGTTTATTTTTGCGTTGATCTCATTAGAAATTGGAATCGCAGTTAGAAGCTGAAAATCATCCAAAATTCCAATATGGCGACGGTGTTGCCTCCGCCGATCGCAACGAAAAGAGTCAATAGAGCAGTGACACGACATAGTATTATTGTATATAACTCTATGCTGGAGCCTTAATGGGTTAGCTGCAAGGGGCACTGCAGAGAGAAACAGAAGGGCGTCATACTGAAGCCGATGCTGTGAAGAGTGATTTATTAGACCTAAAACGCGCGATTTTTGTTGTTGGAGAAAACAACGTTATTTTAAGCCTAAGAAATCCGCTCTTCCGTTGTTTTTCCCTCCATTTTTATGTAGTGCACCTTGTAGTTATGCCCTCCAAAACCCATAATGGTGCCAATATGGCGGCAAATGTCACTACTCTATAGTTTGAGTTCAGAAGCAACTACGAAAACTGTTTCGTCAGGAGGAATTCATTATTTTATTGTTATGGATTATACAACTACAAACATTTACCCAAACGATGTCACTGTTTGTAAAAAAAAAAAAAAAAAATAAGCAAAATAAACGGGCCCACAATTCACACACACTAGTGCCGTTATGGACCCCAGACAACCACTCAGCAAGAAAGAAGGGAAATTTTTTTTTTAGCTGCGTTATTTTCCGTTTGGGCTTTTATTAATACTTCAGCGACGGGAATTGCAAGACCGTTATTTCGTTGCTTGTTTCGAGGGCCATGCCTCATCTTCTATAATGAGAAATAACCCAGACTCGAAGTCTGGAGTCACTACTGGAAATGAACTCATTATTTTTCCTCTACGCACCAGCGAGCAACGAGCCACTTCGCTACCAACCTACGACGAAGAAAAGAACGAACGCTACCGTCTATTCTTTTCTCAGTTCCTTCTCTCCAAGAGTTTGGAATCGGCGTTTCCTTAACGTGGTATATTACGTGGCTGATCTACGCTGCAACTCGACCGTTATTTCAACATTTAATGCGTGCGTTTCCTGTGGAAACATTCCACATCAGTAAGACGATACAGCAGTGACAATAACGCCTTATTCAGTGCGGAGTTCGTATCAGTAGCCAGTCGTTGAGCTACATGCAAGGGGCACTGGACATACGCAGACGTAAAAACTGTTGCGAGATTTATTTCTGATCTCAAACGTTGAGCCTATACCACTCCATCGAAGTCGCGCTGGTGACGTCAGTTGTGAAATCTACCTAGCCTACGTGGTTACATGACGTCATATTGTAACAGCCTATTGGCCACTTCAAAATTAATATGCATTGTTAATAGAGATGAGGTTGTGTAACCAGGGGTGGTTAACGCTCGTTAAACCTTTTGAAACCCTTTGGTTGTGTGATCAATTGTTGCAACAACATGTAGCATACAAATTGTCGGTCATTATATGTCACGTGGAGTAGGGGTGGTGTAGATCCCGTAAAAAGTGTTAAGATTATCAAAAAGGTGTGGGTTATTACAATTAACGCACGGTGACGTGGATGGGTTTTCATATTAACCATATATAACGACCACAGATTTAGCATGGGGATGTGTTAGCGTGACGTCACCACCTTAAATTAACCTCATCAGACCGGAAGGGCTTTTTTTTAAGTACGGTTGGGTCAGCCGTGGGATTCGAACCGGCATTCACTTGGTTTGGAGACGAGGGCGCTGACCACTGGGCTGTGCTAGCTCGCTTTACTCGGGATCCCCGGGGACCCCTCACAAAGTTCGCAGTGCGCCAGGGAACGTTTTTTTTTTTGCCCATCTCGTAGATGTCCCTTATAAGAGACGTGTAAGCTAAACGTGGGATCCGGGAGATTAAAAAAAAAAAAACCTTCGCAAGTCATCAAAAGTAAACCATCAGCTTTAAGGTCCCGTTTCATAACGTGTTCACATGGTATCGGTTATTGCTTAGGTTTCCGTCCAATAAACACTGAAGGGCGTCGGATATCAATCTTGGATGCAGACAGGGGAGTTGTGATTTGAATTCTGACCTTGATTTCAAACTCGCTCGTGTCGATCGAGGCGTGGCTAACGAGTCCCGTGAATTGCTTCAAATTGTAGGGTTTGTTTGGGCTGCTACTGGAGTCCCGGCACGAACACTCCAGTCTCTTCATTTTCAAGGTTCTTCCTAACCGACTTAAAACTGACCAGACGTCGTCTAAAGGGGAACGTGTCACCCGTCTATACAACGGTGTTTAAAAAATCCGATACTAAACCTAAAGCTGGTCTGGTGGTAAAAGGAGGATTGGATTGATGGAACCCAAGGGCGTCAGCAGAACGGCTAAAAGGGTGGGGTTTCGAAAACTCAGAAAGGCTAAATGTTAAGAATGGTAAAAAAAAAAAAAAGTGGTACAAAAAGCGTAAAAAAATGGCAAAGGTGTGGACGGGACTTCATCCCTTGCCATGTTGGAAAGGAAAGCTGACATTTCAAGATTTTACACTCACAATATTATTTTTTCCACCATTTTTTTTTCTGCGAAAAAAAAACAACCAACCACATGGGGTAAGTCTTTCTTTAGACCCAAGTTTAAAAATTTGCACATTCTTTCTTTAAACCCATGTTTGTAAATGATGCACATGGGATAAATCTTTGTTTTTGACCCAAGTTTATAAATGTTGCACATTGGATAAGTCTTTCTTCAGACCCAACTTTTTAGTTGTGTCACACCTCTGAACGGCCCTTTCGATTCGTTTCTAGGCGATGCAGTGGATTGATATGGTCATCGGCTCACGGAAGTGTTTGGTGCAAGCGTTGATGCGTGATCGGAGATTTTTTAAGGCTATAAAATAAAAAAAAAACGTTTCATGCGCCAAGAAAAAAAAAACACCCATGCGTACGTTCCTGAGAACCACCTAATTAACTTTTACCGGCCTTACTGCTGGAGGGCTATATGATAACTATACGCTTCCAATTTTATCAAACTCCTACCCACATTTGGATCTCAGTCTTTATTTACTTTTAATAAAAGTCGTATTAAATCATCTCGCTTGGCAACCAGTCCCCCCCCCCCCGATTTAATCACAAAAGAACTCACATTTCAAGTTTTGCTGACTTCGTAAACTTTAGGCGGGGGGGGGGCAGGACTAATTCCAAAATTTCAGCACGATCCTTATTCCTTATCATCAGCCGAAAAGGGTATGAGAGAGACGAGAATTGAAAAGGTCCCCAAAGAAGGGGGGGGGGGGGTGGACAGAAAGGAGAATTGGGAAATGGGGCAATCACGCGGGTTCGGACGCTAGTCGACATTCTACGACCAACCGCAAATCCGAGATTGGAAATCCCTTCCAAACATCCGAATTGAAGGGCCTGCAGCCATGGACCCCTTCCGCAAATTCCATTTCTGCCTTTTTAAGTGGAGTCCAGCACCTTCAAAGGACCGGATGGGCGGCAATCAGTCCCTTGGTTGGTGGGAGGTCTCCCGAGGTCTCGCCCCGTTAGGACTTCCGGCTGACCAACTCTAAGGCGAGTGCTGCCCGAGGAGACCCGGCAACCGCATCTCCCAATGGGCTAGCCTTTAATATCTAATTGCAAACGGATTTACAGATCTTTCGCGAGGATTTCAACCCCGGACGTACGTTCTATTTGCAGGTCGAGAGCGGACCAAACGCAATTCCGAATTACGGGGGCGGCAGAGAAAGCCCCATTCCAGCGCGCACAAAAGGGGTGGGGGGTTTAGGTAGAGAATGGAAAGGGGTTGGTGGAGTTGGATGGACAGAATTATAAGGTTATGGCGAGGGCCGGTCCGGGTTTGGATTGCCAAGCACGGCCGTAATACGAAGGAGGAGGAAAATTAAACTTTTAACAAAACCTCGTAACCGAAATTGGATTTGCTACTATTCATTTGTTGCGTTCTTAGAAATTACTTTCGTAGTTTTTTTAATCAGTCTGACCCATTTTACATTTTTCATTATTTTCTTCTACAAAAAAAAAAAGGACAAACTCGTAACAAATTCTAAAGTCAGAAGTAAGCCGCCAACAACAAAAACAGGCAAGAAATAACGGGATACCGTGAACCATTCATATGAGTTTCATTCGACTGACCTGGCTCGTATTCGAACCAACGAATCATCCTTCTGGAATCACTGCTATACTGCCTTTAATTACGTGACCACTCGTCCACTGGCACAAGTTTACCGCGATTCATACCAGTTTGTGTGTATAGCAGGGAGCAGCTGAACAGTAATTTCTAAATCCACCCAAAACCAATTACTGATCATGGATCATGACCAGCAAATTCATCATGCACTATAATGAAAGAGGGCGAGTAGGTTCATTCTTGCGATGGGAGCAGGTCGATTCTAGATACGGTAGCAAAAAAAAAGGGCGAGCGGCGACATTGTGAACGGCATTGTAATAATCAAGGCTTCAATAATGCTGGCTAGTATAGAACAGAGTTGAATAGTATCAAAGTTGGTTGAGTAACAATCACTGCGCGCACGATCGTTGTTGCGGGCTCATCGCGCTTGGCATTAAAACGGGAAAAAAATAGTCAACTCGGTCACACTCAGACTATAAAAACGCTATTTCTTCCCTAGGAACACCAAACACCAGGGGTTCCAAAGGAGGGAGAGTAGGAATGGGTGGTGGGTATTTAGACCTCACAATGGCGGGTAAGGCGGGGGGGGGGGCGTCAACGGGGGAACAAGGGGGACCGGAGAAGCAGCAGGGGAGAAATTTGACCACACAATGGGGGGATTGAGGCTTAATGGCGCGTCGACAGCTTGGTCATTAGCGCCAACCTCAGTCACAGTGCAGTGGTCTGGGTTGCCACTGCACCACACACTACAGCGATATTAATCAAACCCCTAATCTAATTCTTGTCATACATCTGTACCTCCCGCAAAAATTGAAAAACACCAGACAAGAAGACAGACTTATCGCCCCATTGTCGCGCAATGTCATGCGTAAGATGGAAACCACGACGAACACCATCAAGATGGCGACAATCAACAAGGAAGTGCGGACCGTAAGTGACCGTCGACACCAATAACATTCAAGAGGGGCAACCCCCCGCAAAAGGAAACAGTGAGTAATTCGGGTGTGACCAATCCGCAAACGGGCCAACACTACTTCTTCACGGTGACTGCGGCGACACGCCGAGTGCCATTCCTCGACAGTGCCTTTAATAGCTCGTAATTTATTACCATCCTGTCTGTCCCACAAGTTTGCCAAAAAGCGTACAACCCCAGACGCAGAGTTGGAAAAGCGTCTGAGGGAACAAGGCTGAGATCCCTTCCGAGAGCGGGGGTAGGAGAGTTCAGGGTGGGGGAGCCGTAGACGCCCTTTTCAATTCATGCTGCCAAGTAAAATATTTCGCTCGTGCCTACAGAAACTAGCTAACGCCGGGGGTACGGCTAGTTTACTATAATTAACTACAATTTACTTGGAGTATAAATCCCTTATCCTCTTCGGCTTTGCTGCAAACCGTGAGTATAACTATTACAAACGGGACGGAAAGCCAAGTCACTCGCCAAATCGGTTGGCATCTGTGTTGGTTTGAACCTGTACATCTAAATGAAGGTGCAAACCTGGTAAAACCGGGATGGATATAGCTGCGTGAATTCGTAGCAGACCATTCAGTCAGGATTTTATATGGTTACTTCGTTTCATTCCCGAGTGGGACAGACATCACACACCAACAGACATTTAGAAATATAGCTATGTAGACGAGTTTCAGTAACCGGCTTCACCAAAAATTCATTTCCACGAGTAGTACAGTGTGATGTGAAAAAAATTACTGTTCAGCAACTAACGTTTTCCCTCGTATGGCTGTCTAATGTGCCGGTGGTCGCTGGCCTCGGCCCATCCCCGTGCATTCCGAAAAAGAATGGCTCAGAAATTCACTCGTGCTCGTGTCAGTAATGGTGCGTAAAAAAATCCTAGGTATACCGAACAAAATTGTCCCTTCCCTCCATCCCGAGACAACTATAGCAGTTGAAAGGGACGTTAATTCAACTGTATCCATTCCTTCCATCATGCGATAAAACGTAAATTGGTAAAGTTTTCTGCGGGTGGGGGAGAGGGGGGAGGGCTCTAACTACGGATCGTGTGGAATCATCAGTAATAATGGTGAAGTCTCGTTTCACCAAATCCCGTTACGTCAAATCTAATTTGACAAAATTTTAGGTACACGAAATTTAATGCCTTAATTCTACGTGATGGAGATTGAAAAGGCTAACATTCAACAGAGACAAGCAGTGGCAGAATAAGAGCAATTGATTTATTTTCATTTTGAAAACTGGCAATACAGAAGGAAAAACGTGTACTTTAAATATTGTTTGGATTGTTTGGACGTCACTACGACAAGGTTTAAGCCCAGGTTCTCTTTTAAGAAGTTAGTTATACGCATGATGGAACGTGAATTCCCATTTTGCAGATTCCCGTTCTACAGAATCAAAGCATTCTTTAATAATTTAACATTGCAAAAGTTAAAGAAGCATTAGCAAGCCCAAACCCGAGCAGGCTTCAGCAGGAAGGAATTTTTTTTTTATTAGTTGCGGTTTCAGATGTTATATGTTCAGCCGCAGCGATCGCGGTAGTGCGAGCTTGGCACGTCATTTGAAAAAAATATTCTACGTAACGGGTGCTTATCTATAAACGTTTGGCCATTACACAGGAATAATATGTTAAATTTTGTGTGCGGTATTTGGCGTAACAGGATTAGCGTAACGGGATTTGGCGAAACGGGATTTGGCGAAAAGGCACTTGCCCTTTTGGCAAAAGCTTTTAATCTGCTTTTTTTTTGGCAAAACTGGATTTGGCGAAACGAGACGTGACCGTAACAATAGAGTGCGAGACCAGTTACGAATGAGTTTCGTATTTAGAACAACATAATTACAAAATAGGTCTTTACCTAATTATTGCCTGCCGAATTCAACAACGACTGGTATGACATTAATGAAGTTCATCTCAATGATAGTAATTATAGCGGAGCGACCATTAGCGCAGTGTCTGTTACTTGAGGACAGAATTTTGCTGTTAATGGGATTGAGCAGAAAAATATTCATGCAGTTCACATCGTTGTAGTTTTCGAAAATTGGATGGATTTGGGAAAGAAAGGGAAAAAGAGAGAGAGAGAGAGAGGAAGGAGAACAGTAAAGAGTGCTGCTTTAGCTCAGCCCAACGCTTCCTTATTATAAGGCCATTTCAATATTTCCAAAAACCTCAGCTAAATTATTAAAGTATGGGAGGCAAGACAGATGATTTGGTAGGATGGTTTGACGCTAAACAGAGACTTAGAAAAATTGGTAAGGTATCCGAAGCCTTGTCACAGACGACGATGTGATGTTGACTGAGCGTTGTAGAAGGTACCATTGACACAGCCTTCTAGTCAGTGGTCTTTGCCTCAGCACCAGTACAAATAAGCGAGATTACGACGTTCAAGTATCGAACAACCAAAAGCCACTCTTTTGAGGGATTAATCGGTTTGATTTAAAATGATGAAACAAAATGTGCGGTAGTGTGTCGGCAAAATCCGCGAAGCACTAACCTACTGACCAAGGGGCTTCGTCATGGAGCTGACCCGGGCCCAGAACAGACCATAATACGTTGTAGATCATCTGTCGGAAGTCCTGTGTGGAAGCGGTGGTCTAAAGATGCTACCTAGACTTTGTACATTATGTGCTCACCAGATTAATGCCGAGTGAAAGCCAATCTATACTCTGGAACTGTTGATCTTACCTCCACAAGGCTCCAAAAGACTGTTCGACAATCAACAAACTTGCGATTATACATATATTTCGATCTCGTTCGTTCAACGTTCAATTGTAAACACAATATAACCCTGTCGTAATTGCTTGTTTATCATCTTTTCCCTTTTGCTTGTGGCCAGGCTTGGGGCATAACTAAGTTCCAAGTATGACTTCGTTCCAAACCTGTTCCCTGACTCGACGACTTACAGGTCTTTTTCGGCCTTCTTACTAGAATTCCCCACCCACTTTAATCAGCCCTAAACTTAAGCGATCCATTCAGCATCAAGCTTTAGTAGTATCCTGAATGTACGAGAGGGAAGAGTTAGTCGCCAATTACATCGCCAGAGGCAGGCAAGCTTGGTTCTAGGGCAAAATCCCCCCCCCCCAACCCAGGGGAGATATTAGGTTAGACGAACTACGAAATCCCATTAGGTTACCCTAATAAGGATCTTTAAAACTGAACCTTTGACGTGCAA